>JAQQAE010003943.1:0-19441 GCA_029823295.1 Pseudamia nigra | reverse complement strand
ATTGAGGGGAGGAGCTAATCAGTGAAATCACCTGCTTTAGTGACTGGTTGGAGAAAAAACCTGCAGGGTCTCGGCCTTTCATGGCACGAGTTTGACACCTGTGTTTTAGATGATGTTTACTTTATTGACTTAAGGATGCATATTATTTTTAGGTGTTCTGTGAGTTTTAAAATGACATGAAACAAGTAGGTAGGTATGACACCCGAGAAAACAAAACTAAAGAAGAAGCAAATTACACTTTATTTTGTCAGTACCCTTACAGAAGTATTTAATAGACACATACAAATGCTACGGATACATATTTAAATGTTAGCATATGGAACCATTAATGTTTCAGATTTTTCAGCAGTTTTAAGCTGGCCACACATAGAGAAACGCTACTCATCTCAACTCAACAGGAAATCGACTTGATGTGCGGCAGTTGCCGACCCACATGTTTCAGCCTTGATGACGTGACGACAGAAATTGTGCCGATTCAACATGTTGAATCGCCAGGACTCAGTCTCAGCAATGTGCGGCGGTCATTGGTGCACATGTGTGTCACAACCGGTCACAACGCAATCAATGTTTACTCTCAATAGATGGCGCCAGCTCCCAGGCGTAAGTCGTAGTGTCAATTTTCAGCTGTCTGCGAGGTCCCTTCAATCATGACTGTTGGGATCAGTCACATTTTTCAATGTGTCTAAAGTGACATAATTTTCAGAAATTGAAAACTGTGATTACTTCTGTTGTGTGGTGATAGATCCTAAGAAAGTATTTTATTTTGAAGTTTTAGTATTTTTTTAATGCTAGTTTGTATGTCTGACTTGACATTTGTAGATGAGGAATATGTGCATTTTCCTCAACAACCACAAAAGTCAACTCACTAAATTGTAAATGGCAATCTCAGAAAACTGTGCAGTCCTATTGTATTTTTTGTAATGTTATTTCCCTGGTGTTTTTATTCATTGCTGTATTGTTTGGGCTCCAAAATGTCATACAATTCTAAAAATGCCATCATCATCTTTGTCCTCACTGGGGAAGTTTGGAAGGACGGCACACAAAATTCTTTCAGAGTGACTGGCTTTCACATTGAGACCGAAAATGCTAAAAAGGGAAGGGAGAGAACAAAAAGAACACAGACAAGTTTTTCTGTTAAGTAACGTCTAGACAATCCCCGACCTGAATCTCTCCCAGAATAATAATGAGCTCCCTAGGAGTTGCATGGCAGGCCTGGGATTCTCACCGTGGCCAAGTCTCTCATATACACGAGTGGTTCAAGTCCATATTTAAAAACAGATTCTCCCCACATCCTTTTATAACTTTATCCACAGTCAAAGGATGCTGTTCGGCAGCAGCAGTGCTTCTTAGTGCAGAAAAGGAGAGCTGCCTCCCTCTTTGGAGCGGGAGACTGATTTGGATTCAGAATACATTCAACCCACAGCCCTTGCAGCCCTGTTTTATATCCATTACATCTTACTCCCTGTGTTTGTGTTTCATTTTACATTTACTACACCTGCACTGCCACCTTTCATCTATAACAACAAGGCCACTTGGTCTAAATTCACAGCATCAATTGAAATTTGTTTGAACATTGAGGGTGCATTTTTATTTAGGCATCTCTGGATCCTCCTAGAAATGTTGACCATCAAACACACTGATTTTTGTCCTCTAGTTAACTGTTAATGCATCAGTTTGTGCCTGTTAGTACTGTGTAAGCTTATGAAGTCAACAATAAGTGGAAAAAATCAAGGAACATGAGCCAAGTGAGTAAATTCAGCAAGAAAGAAAATCAGCATTTCTTTTTCCTGTAAATGATTCCACATAGCAGAGTTTTATGTATTCATTTCTTTATTTAGGCATATACATGCTGTAAAAGATGCATTAGACAGATACAAATGAAGAGTCTTTTAGACTGTTTTGATTTAACAGTCTAAATGACAACAAAAGCTTCAATCTAAATGAACAAAATAATTAAAACATATGAATTCATTCATTTTTAGATTAATCTGTTGAGTTTTGTTCTATATCTACATCTATATATACATAGTATATCTATATCTATATATAGATATAGATATATATATATCTATATACTGTGTATATATATATATAGATATATATATATGTAGATATAGATATATTCTCATCTATATATCTATATATATATAGATATATTGATGTATAGATATATACACACAGTATTGCTTACTGTTCATTTTTTCTTTAATCTTGTGAACTACAGCATTAAATCCAAATGACCAAAATATATTCAATCTTAATTCTTTTACACATTAAATACTTATAAATTTTATATGTGGATTTATTTAGCCTGCAGTGAAACATGTATGTATGATATTTTGCCCATTTACAGTGTATTTATTGCCCCATTTTGTCACTTATTTTGTTTTTTTATTTTGCTCATTATTGTTCATTTTGTTGCTTATTTTGTCCATTTTCTTGATTATTTTGTTCACTTTGTTGCATATTCTGTTAATTTGCTTGATAATTTTGTAAAATATCTTCATATGTTGCCAGATTTTGTTATTGCATCTTTTATTCATTGTTGTAATTATTTTATTTATTTTCGTGGTCCACGTTTGTTCAGTTTCCAGTCTGTTTGTAAGGGCCCAGAGAAGCCTGACTAAAATGTTCAGCCCACAAACAAAAGAAAAAAATGACAAAATAGTTTTAATAATTTGATGAAATGGAATGTTTAGAAGACGTGATTTCCTTTTTCTTAGTTTGCAAAACAAAGGCCAGAATCATGTACAATATCCACATTTAACAGTCACAACACATTTTTGTGTTACTTCATGTTCCTTTCCCAGTGAACTGCATTTACTGTATAGAGATGCATTATCACAACTGTTCATTTGTTTTACTGAGACATCTTAAACTCCATCTGAACCACCAGCCATTCCTTGAAGTAAATTGTCTTAGGCTGATTTGACATGCAGCTGACGTTTTGTTTGGAGCCACTTCCTAAAATTGTTACCAGACATCTTGTTGCACGTAACACCCTCATGTTTTAAAGCCTGTGTTTACTGCTCATTTACATTTCTGTCCAGTCTTGTCAACATCCATGTACTCCATCACTAGAGTACTTGTCCTTGTCCTTCTAAAAGAGGAGGGCTGCTTTGACAAAATATCGCTCCATGGTGCCAACCGTCGTCTAATCCTCCATAGTTACAAAGCATTACCCTGCTTTTAAGATGTTTTCCTCAGTATTTCACACAAGCATATGAATAAATTGAAATAAAGTATTTTTTATGCTGTCAGCAGATTCATGGTGTTTGTTCACCACATCTCTTCCGAGTTGATTTATTTAGCCCTCTACTGAGACCCCTAACAGTGGCATGAGAGCTATCCCGCATGCTCAGTTTCACTAACAAGTCCTTTGACCTTATCTGAAGGATAAAGACGAAGGACTACAGAATATAAATGAGTGTCCTTGTAATTAGTTTACTAGCACTAAGTACATCCTTAGCACAGAAATGTGGCACCTCGTTTTTAATTTTCTTATTTGGCTGCAATAGTAACTTTGGTTGATTATGCATTCCTGGCAGAGGAAGTGGCAGGGAAAACCTGTTGGCATGAATTAATGTGCAACACCATGTGTGTTGTGTTGAGCTGCTATTGTGTGTTTCCAGTATTTTCTTCCCTGTGTGCTTCTATAGTTCACACATGTGCACGAAGGAGTTCTCATTAATCATGAGACACTCCGACCCTGTCTCTTCACCTCATATTTCCACTCAGTCAACCGCAAACAAGGTACTCTGTCAAAGACTTCAAAGTCACTTACATTCCACCCCTATCATTCCCAAGCCACAGTCAGGGTACTTCCTACTCTGCTGCAACCTTTTTCATAGACAGTAACAGAGTATTGTCCTTGTAGAAACAATTGGAAGGGATTCTACAGTGTGTCAGCAAAGCAACGTGGCTGATTGTGCAGGGTAAGATAGTAAAGTGCACTTATGTTTTGTGTGTGGGTGTATGTACTGAGTGTGTACTCGACCTGATTTGGGCTCAGAACAGATGAAGAAGGAACAAATCCTGCTGGTGTGTAATGTATCACTGTCTGCCCCCTACTCACTCAAACATGTATGTTCACCCAGAGACACACACACACATTCAAACAGGCACAGCGTGACCTCCAGTGCCCCAACAGAGAGAGAGATGTATGTTGGTTGACAGTGTGTCAGCAGGCCCAGATAATCTCTGCCGCCAGCCCTCCAAAAGGCTTGTCCTCCCTCCTGCTGACCAGTGAGACATTTCCACATGGCTGACCATGTGACCTCACCTTCTCAAAGTCGTTTACACATTCTGCCGTGCACTGCTGTGCCTTATAAATGCTTGGCTATCCTTCAGAATGTTTTTGCAGTTTGGTTTATTAATTGATCAGTTGATTGCTTACACATTAACATACATTATTCTTATCCTGTTAAAGCTTTATTAGGTACTATTCTTTTGACGTCACTGTGCAAATATTCCATAATCTTTAAGCATATTGTTATTTAGGTGGTCTAAAAGGAAAGTGGAGCTTTGGGTCAGTTGCAAGTCTTTTAAAGTTCCATACTGTGAAAATCCATTTCTAATGTGTTTTGAAGTTTAAAATAAATGCATTTCTTCCTAACTGTCTGAGAAATCCTCACCACAAAACAGGCAAGAGTAAAACAGCCATTTTAAATTTTTGTGATATATGACATCACACAATAGAGGTGGTTTGGTTTGTGTGATGAACACAACATCACAAGTTACAAAACATCACAAGTTTACAACCAGTCATAGTCATGATCAAAATTAGCCAACAGGCCAGTACACATTAGATTTTTTTTTAAATGGGACAATTCGTATTAATGAAAATTTACATGCAAATATGAGAGATTATAGCCATGCAGCTAATTTCCATCTTGAGTCCCATTGGCAGGTAAACACAGAACAAAACTTTTAGGTAGCGTAATACCATAACTAATGTTCCTGTCTTCATCACACATAATTATATTAAACATGTCCCTTTAACACTATTGCACGTAGCCCTTAAAAACTATTGCATACAAAAAAAAGTGGGCGTAGACAACACCTGACAGAGAAATCAGAGTGGCAGAGTTACAAAGTTACAAAGATGTAAATCCAAGGAAAAAATGAAATCAACACACTTTATTTAGTCAGCACTCTTAGACAAGGCTTGAATCTACACATATCAGTGGTACAGACAGAAATTAAAGTGTTTAGATAAAAACAGTATAAAAAGTATATGCATGCTACTATAACTGTATTCAATGCACATTTTGAAGTGTCATATTGATACTAGAGGTAGATTTGGCAGTTGTTGAAAAATAGTGAACAAGCATGATGGGAGATGTAGACACTTTTTTGTATAAACATACTGAACATTTCACTGATCAGCTTCATCCCATGGCCTTTCCAGATAATCTAGCCACTACCTCTACTCTTTTTTTATTATTGTGTCATGTGTTGTAGCCCCATATCACCAATAGAGGTGTGAATCTCCACTGGCCTCATAATTGGATTCAGTTCCAATTCAACAGTCAGTGATCTGAATGCACAATGATTCCTGATGCATCTCAATACATGGCGTTTTCAATTTTCTGTCTTACTGCACATGGCTACATTTTCATAAGCAGTCAGGTAAATTTAAGATGCCTCTTAGGGAGAAGGTCCTTTTAAATATCAGACTAGAACTATCTGTAATAAACAGCTACGTTGTTTCAGTACCAGCTTCATGTGCTTCACTTTGATACAAAATACAATATAAATCTTTCTGCATTACAAATAACAATGGGAAAATTCACTGCCTTCACACACCTTTAAAATCGAAACCTTACACACCTACTGATATAATCACCACCTTCTGATAACACACTGCAGCTTAATATATTTGCACAAAAGTTGTTCCTAGAAATACAACTAATTTGCATTTGCCTTTTGCAACTTTTCCAAAGTTTGCTTCATATTCACTTGATATTCTATTCAAACTGCAGTAGTGGACAACCGCTGTCAAGACATCATCAGACATGTCTCTACTGGACAGACTTGGGCTCACCACAGAAATAACACAGCGGCTTTCTGACATGGTTGCTTCTCCTGTACGTTGGCTTGACTTTTCCACAGAGGCATAAGTCAGGTCTTATATCCAGTGAGACACTTGCACATGGCTGGAATGTCTTATAGAATGCTGCAGAGGTAACATGACAGCTTTCTGACATGGCAGTTTTTCCCATATTTTGGCTTCACTTTTCCATAGTGTCATAAGACAGCCTCGCTCGGTCTGCTTCATATCCAGTCTGTGCTCAGGACAGAGACCTGCAGGAAGGAAGGTGTATTTTACAATCCTGGTATTTTTTTCCCCCCTGATTTCTTTCTGCCTACTGCCTTCTGTTTTAAGCCTCTTCCACATGCACACCCAAACACATAAAAAGTCACCTCCTGTGGGAAGCAGAATTGGGCTGTCAGTCAAATGGACAATCTTAAAAGGGCACAGAACCCTGCAGGTGATATTAATGAATGAAATACAGCACCAACACCAAAACACACAAACACATACAGTATCCTGCTAAAACTGAGACAGCACAGCATCTACCATGCCAGCTGTTCTGCATCACTCTCATCTATGTTGGACACACACAACTTCCCCGCCCTTCAGTTTGACTGGCGTTACTTTTTAATTTACATCCTCTTGGAGTAGAGAAGCATTCAGACAAGGAGAGCACGGATGAGGGCATACGGGTGAAGAGATTGGGTATCCACCTTGTCAGCACATGTTAATCAGTTGACCCGCTTTATTAATTACAGATTCTGTTTACATAGCACAGCTTCCTGCCTATTTTTAAGGCCATTGCCACTATTATCCTCATTAAAACCGAATAAATGACCAACACATCACTGCAGCTGAAATTTGGTCAGGGTTTAGGAGAGGATTGAGGTTTGTATCGTCATGGCAACAATCTTGGCACTTATACAGTACACAGTCCTGACAGTGTATCCAATATCAGATTGTTTCCATATTTGCTGTCATTCCACCTCCTGTGCGTCCCCTTGACTTTCTCCTTGAATTACTGATTTGACAATGATGCCAAGAAATACAATGTCCCGCTGTTCACCATTACACTAATACGAGCATTGTTTTTATTACTCCATTTCCAAGGCGGTTGTTGTGTGTGAATACAGCCTATTTCCTGACCTTGGAAATATACACATCCTTGTAATTAGTGCCAATATTAGTACCGTACAGTGAAACAGCATTTTGTCTTAAAGGTCTCATACATTCATCTTTGAATCTTTATTGTGTTTTGTCGTTTGTATAAACTCTGTCATGTAAAATAAAATGTGTCAAAATACAATCTTGCTCAGTACAGAAAGTCCTGAAAAAATTCACACAAGATGAACAACAGGAAATACAAGCCATTTTAAAGTATTTGTGATTTGTGACATCACAAGTCACAGCCGATCACAGTCAAGCTAAGGTGCATTATCGTATTGAAGGCCATGCCTACTTGTGAGGGAAAACAACTATGTTCATAGACTGTAATGTACATAGTGACACAAAACAAACCCAAAATGAAAAAGAGCCTGAATTGATTGTTCCTACATTCCCTCAGATCCATGTAAACTTTATATTTGTGGACAATGTTGGGAAACTAGTTAGTAGCCAATCATTTGTGGTGGACCAATACAAATGATTACACAAGTGACCTCCCAGTCAACACGGCTTACAGCCTCAAGCTAGTATGCCTGTTCTTTTCTTACCTGTTCCAGATGTTGAAGGAATTTAAAATGCAGGCTCTCTCTCCTTGGCCATCCTGTGGTTAAATAAGCTATGGTTACTAGCGCTGCAGTAATTACACCTACAACTGTCAACTCTGCAAGTGAGTGCATGAGCTTGTGCACCTATGAGGCTGTAAGCTGTGTTCACTGGCATCTTTAAGAAGCTTATTCAATCCTGTTGCTTTTAGTTAAGGTTTCTTTTGTGCCACAATTTGTATTACATACTACGGGAGCAGGTATTTGTTTTAAAAAGGACCTTTTATGTTAGCCTCATATATTCTAAAATTTAAATATGTTAAACATGAGGAATTACAACCAATTAAAGTGAAGGAAAAATTAGCCCCACCCCCTTGAACAAATGGCTAATATCACTGCCAACTTTTTTTTCCAGAAAATTGTCCATGTAAAGGTCATTACTGTGTGTTTACAGTCATCTTGTGTCAGAAAATGATCCCAGGTGACCTTGGGAATGATCTATGGTTCAACTAATATTAATGTTTCCTGTTGAAATGTTGGCGGATTCAGCACCCTACAATCAAATCAGAGCATGTGTGACAGAGACACAAGGAAAAAATCCAATCTACGCACTTTGTTTTATTGACACCTTTACAGAAGTATTTAATAAACACAGATATAAATTTGCAGTAAATGTTAAGATGTGGGGTCTTTAAAGCAGAATAAAGCTTGCCCATCAGTTTTGTTTCTGTTTATTCATGGGTCATTTATATTAAATCTGTCTATGCTGGGATGAGGACCCAAAGCGCAGCACAGAAGCAGGCAGAGAGGGATCTTTAAATGGTTTGTTAATCAAAAACAGCTTACAGAGACGCAGGCAGGGAAACGAACACAGGGCTGACAGAGGTTAGAAATGAGAAACATCCTAAGGGAAACAAGAGGGAAGCACAAAAGCAGGCAGAGAGGCATGACAATATGGCAGCAGAACAGGTGAATAGTGGCAGTTTAATTATGAAATGGGAATCAGGGGTGTGTGTGACAGGTGGCGGAGAAAACAGGCGAAAAACTCTAGGCTGAAGGGAGGGACTGGGTAATGAGTAAAGCACTGAAGAAGGGAGAGGGAAATACAAGAACAAGTGAAAAATGTGACAAGAGCCTTAGAGAGTTTTGACAGATGTTGACACTACTTTTTGGGCTAAAAGCTTGTATTTATTGAAAGGATGCACCCAAATGCATTATGTTAACTTCACTGTTTTTATTTGTAGGAGATGTTCACACCGGAGTGTAGATTCAAAGAGTCTGTTTTTGAGAACTACTATGTGATCTACTCGTCCACTGTGTACCGGCAGCAGGAATCGGGGCGGGCCTGGTTCCTTGGTCTCACGAAGGAGGGACAAGTAATGAAGGGCAACCGGGTCAAGAAGACCAAGCCTTCATCACACTTTGTGCCCAGGCCCATTGAAGGTACACAAAGAACTTTTTACTTATTGCTCAGCACAAATTGCAAGAAATTTGAGATTTCCTACAGATGTCATGATAATGTCTATTATATCACATTGAACATTTTGTCGTCTTCAACTTCAGTGTTTGGAAAAAGTTGCACTGCGTTCTTAACATTAGAACCACTAATGTGTAAAATTTACCTGCATATTAAGTTTATTTATTTATTAAAGGGACTATACATATTAATGAACATATATATGTAAATATATTTTTATAAAAATAAAAATAGCCAGAGCTAATTTCCATCTGTCGTCCCTTGGCAGGCCAGTGCCAGCTGTTTTCAAATTGTTCATTTCTCTGTTTTGATAAAATGTTAAAGCCCCAAGACTTGTTAATTTTTCTTGAACTGTTTTCCTTTATGCTGCTCATTATTAAATAGACTCAAGATAAATCTATTTCAACACTATTGGCATTTATACCAATAACAGTCACAGGTCACACGTTACCCCTGCTGAAATGCATTTTTGCACCATTTATGCTTAAGGATTTTAAGTCTTTAGACAAGAGCCATTATATTTATGATCTGAATAGTTTGTAATGAAAAAGGTGAAGAATTACGATCCAGACAAATATTTTTGTAAGACTAATTTTCACTGATGGCTATGCAATGTGATTAGTGTTGTGAAAGATACTTAAATTACAAAACCAGAGACCCAGACACAGCTGATAATTAAGCTATTTTAAGTCATGAGTTAATTCATGTAAGGAGAGAAGTCAGAGCCGGCCTGAGCCCTTTTGTCCAATCACTGATCGCTTCTTTCTGTCCCATCCATCGACTGTATATATTCTGGACAACGTGACAGTGACGTCACCCATTAGTTTCTGAAGGGCCTTTGTGATGCCAATCGACTTGTCACTTCCTGGACGGCATCTTGGAGCTAAAAACAGGATGTAACCATATTTGGATGAACGTGGGGTTTATGAAGCGTTCATGCCAAGGGACTCGTGGGACAGCTAACATTAGCCACTATCTTACTGATGCGGTAAAACTTCACCACACAGTGTCAAACAAAGTAGTATCACAGTGTTGTTGGTGTAAACACTTACTCACAGCTGCAGTCGAGTGTATCTCATGTATAACTATGAACATATTGAATAAATGGAAGATACAAAGGTCTGAATCGGTCCTACTTCGCGATAGCGATCTGCTGCTACAGCAAAATGTCAATCAAACCCCTGCACGGGAGTCATTTGTCGGATTATTTGTCGTAACATCTTAATAACGAAGCAAAAACTTAAAGATGGACCGTCACATTACTTATTAGAGGGTCCAAATAAAACGTTTGAGACCATGATGACCCATGAAAAAAATTTATTTGCTTAGTATTTTCAGATAGAAGTCCAATGTACAATTCCTCTATGGGGAAAAAAGCTTTTAGGAGCTGGACGATCGATTCCCCAGCAGCCAAGTGGTGGGATTACAACATAAAGTTACTTCCGCATTGGCCTCACTGAACAACCCCGGTCGTTGCCCCTTGGTCCCATCCCAATTAATGTCCTTTAAAACTGTGGCCACATTCATTCATTCCTGCCTGCACTGCACCACACACGCCAGTCCACTCCACATCTACACTTAAAAAGAAAAAAAATTATCTCTACCTCCTCAGCATTCTTCTGAATTAAGCTAATAAATAACAACAACAACAAAAAACATTAAAGTGCTATTATGTCAGATAGAGTATTGTCTGTTTGGTCATTAAAGCTTATGAGGTCTGCCTCAGCTAGGGGGTTTTACGATCGCAGGGATTGTCTGCATTATGCTTGTGCCGATATTCAGGAGCGTCACTCGAGCTGAATCACCACCAAAAACAAGTACATATCATTCTGTAAACATGCTTAATTCTGGTGGTTTTAGTGTTCATCAAAAAAGAAGTATAAATAATTACACCAGAGAATTAAGATCAAGCACAGAAACTTGACAAAGAGAAGATCTGTCTATATTTACTAAATCAAATACTGCAGCTGAGCAGCTATGAGTAATTACAGTGTACCTCAGCAATGATGAGAACTCGTTCAGAATATTATCCTCAAGGATACAGTAACTATAGTGACAGTCATTTCCTGTGAAGGATTATCCAGCATACTGAGTTTCACTCAGTGCCAACAGAATCAGGAACTAAAGTATATGCTAACACCAGAAGTGACAAATTTAACTGTAGCTGTTTTTCCAATTCATTGTTACTTTGTTGTAAGAAAGTACTGAAGCACTCCCTATTGATGAACATAGTCCATATAAATAAAAATAGGAACATTTATACCTACAACAGTCAGCAGGTAACATGTATCCATATGGAAATGCATTGTTATGGACAACAGCATTAGTTTTTCAAGTCATTTGTAATTTTCAGTGGAAAAGAGAGATATTTAAAAAGATATATAATCCCCCCAATTTTTTTTTCCTAATGCACATTTTTGTTGCCATTTTTTGACTGATTTGTACAAATGGCCTTGTGAAGTGTTTATAAAACCAAAGACCAAAATACAGATGATGGTTCAGCAAACTCACATTAAGCCTTGAGGCTTTTCATGAAAAGATTAATTTAAAACAATGACAGAGGACATTTTTGTGAACTAAAAATGATGCCTAGGTACATTTGACCTTTTTGACTGTTATAGGCTCCATAGCAAATCCTGGTGGTTCTACTGTTATGAGTATAGTGAATAGTGTATAAAGGTTAGCAGTGTAAGTAATCATAACATTAAAGCATAAAACAATTTCAGATACAAGTACATGTAATATACCAGGAAATTATACAGGACACATAGAAGAATCTGATTACTTATTGAATCCGTGTTGCTGCTTTTCAAACACCAGTAAGCATTTAAGCATTCTGTTAGCGTGTATTTGGTCTGAAGCCATCTTTAATGGATGTTATCATGAAAACTTGTGAAGCAATGTGATAAAAAAGTGCTGACATGGCCCTAAATCCCTGTCTTATCCTTCCCAGCCTGGTATAATTGTCCCAGCCTCACACCTGACCTTGTCTCTGTCTGCACACCCATCTTTTCAATCTGCCTTTCATTGTCCCCATTCTGAGCTCCTCTCCTCTCTCCTCTCTTTTTTACATCTCCATCACAGTTTGTATGTACAGAGAGCCGTCACTGCATGAGATAGAGGACAAGCACCGCTCAAGGAAGAGCTCAGGGACTCCCACCATGAATGGAGGGAAAGCTGTCAATCAGGACTCCACATAACAGCAGAGGGAGGGGCTTACATCGTGGGGGAGTGGCTTCATCCCGATGTAGGGGGAGGGGCCATTGGAAAACTCAAGGCACCCCCAAGCATACCACCATGTCCTCTGAAAATGGAGGGAGTTGCGACTATGAAGAGGAGTGATTACTGTACAACTAAGACAACAAAAACAAAAACTGAACTCTTGCCTGTGAAAACCTTTTAGATGAATTAATGTGAAACAAGAGGATACATATACATCTATATAGAGATATGGATATATATGTGTATGAGTATTTTCAATCAGGACATGACCAACATTTTATGCAAAAAAGCAAAAAGGCTGTGATAAACACAGGAATGGTGGTCTCTTCTTCACACAAACACATATATCTATCATTTCCAATTTATGCTGTGAAAATCAAGCTTTAATACATGTTAAATTTTCATACTTTTTTTGAAATGCTACTACACTCCAATATGCTTTTATGTGTTATTTTTGTCAGTAATAATTATCATCATTATTAGTTATCTGTTAACCTTCTCCCATTGACATCTATATTTACCTTGGCTTACTTTGATTTTTGGAGACTAAGAAACATATTTATACTTTATTTTTCCAGTTACTATTTTTTTTTCCTCTCACAGTTTGATCTTGAATGCACTGTCACAATACCTGCTCTGTTGTGAGGGTAAAGACTGAATGTATTGTATGTGCCAGTTCTCTGTGTTGGACTTGAGCGGAAACAGAGTGTTTATGGTGGGATGTAATTTACTCAGGTGTGTACTGTAAGTGTGAATAATGTGACTAATACGACAGATAGGGCTGTTTCAAATGCTGACTGATATGTTGTCCTGATGATTGTGTTCCATTATGACAGGACAAGACTGATACAAGCAATATATCAGAGGGCAGTCTAGTATGTCTCTAAGTAGTAATATCAAGCCGACAACACGTCTCTATCACTGCTGCGGTGTTGTTGGTTTGTATAAAAGACTGGTAAAGGAAGTTGTATTAAGTGGGTAAAAGTCTAAATAAAGGAAAAATGTTTTGGTATACCTTCGATATACTCTTAAGCTTTGCAAAGATTATTATATTTTAGATATAGAGATGTCCAAACTTGACCAAAAATGGCAAAGAATAGTATTCTCTCTAAAAGCTGAGAGGAAGATAATGACCAGCATCAGCACTATGAGCCATGGCCAAAAATGGTCACTTCACATTTGCACCTCAAGAAACACAGACCCGTTCTCTGCTGTTAGCTAAGCTATGAAATAACCTTTCAAACTATAACTATATAACAGTACTCATGCTTTTCAAATATATGGACAGATCGTGAAATAATCCTTGATAGAAGAATTCCTACTCCTCTTTATTTTCAAGAAGTGCAATGGAAATTATTTTGGCAGGTTCGACAGTGAAGATATGCGTTGACTCGATTTCAAGAGGGTCTTCTGTTTCTATTTTATTGTGAAAGCATTAGAGATTCCTCAACATTGGTGGACAGGGTGCCTGACTGTTTAATATCTCTCTGACCTGTGTTGTTTATGTCTTCAATACAGTCATGATCATTAAATCTTTCCCATCACAATGAAAGCAGAGTGTCTCATTGAGGAACCAGTAAATCTGGATTTAGGAGGGATGTGCAATAATGTGCCGTCTTGATAGACATCACTGTTTGCATTCTCTGACATGGCAACCCGTACATCCTCCATATTTCCTGGTTTTGTGACCCATGAAATGAGTCATTTGCTGCATTGTGGAGGAAAGCTTCTCTTTCATAAATCAACATGCTGATAGGGCTGTATAAACAAGGTGAATTGACTGGTACACCGCGTACGTCATGTGTGCTGCATAGCTCATTCCTAATCCCCAATTAGTTCGTCTAACTCAGGAAGTCCTATAACTGTTCGTGAATGAGGCCAGAAATAAAGGCTGGCTGCTCGTTGTCCAGCACACGTTGCACAAAGCTTGGCCTCTGGTGTGGTGTTTCAGGATGTTGGAATTAGGTAGATGGAGTTTTCATAGATAAATGTGGTGTACAGCTAAACCTACCCCAGGTTAGGAAGCATGAACAACGCATGACTGTAAATGCTGATCTAAACTCAGTATGATTCCTAGGTGTGAGCTGGTAAAAGATTTGCAAATAATCGGTCCAGGACTTTTTATGCAACGTTTTGATCTGTATTTTAGGGAGAATTTATACATCTCTCCGGTGTCTGGTTAGATCATTTTGCTGGTTTGTACAGTAAATAGCACACATTCAGTTGCACAGAGCAAATCGCAGTGATGTATTGTCATGGGTCTGGGTTAATCTTTCATCTGGGGCCCAGGTTCATAGCTGGTGCAAGTTACATGTAAGAGCTAAGGGTAAATTAGTTCAACTTCCACAGCACCTATGGCATAACAGTGATGCATACAATATATTCAACATGACACTGAAAGTCAACAGGCAAGACCAGCATATATAAGTATCTTTTTATAGAGGTTTATATTGGTGCAAATGAGATTCATGTGGGCTTAATTCAATGCATGAAATTGGATGAACTTGTTGTTCAGTGTTGATGGCAGAATGAGAAGATTTGAGAAGAAAAGCAAGGAGGTAAAAATAGATGGTTTGAGAAAGCAGAAAAGAGGAGCGCTTTGAGGGTTTACTGACGTATGAACGGGTGAGAAAAGGCTGTGGTTGTATGTGATATTAAGTATAATTTATTATTTTTATGTTTGCTGATGATTTCACTGCATTGGAACACGCTCATATATGCATTATGAATTGTGAGATGAAATTAAAAAATATGCATTGATAATAAAAAATCAGAATGAAGATAGTGATTGTTTAAGAATAAAGACTATGTTATCAAAAACCTTTTACCTATGCAGTGACTGATTTAATGTGTTGTTCATCATGGCTGTCAGCTGGTATGTGAGTCTTTTTATTGATATCACTCTTTCCAACAACAACAGAACTAGTGGGATAAGCAGACAAACTAAATCCATCAGCGTGAGTTTTATGCGGTTCAAATTCAGAAAATCCAATCCGCTTCCTCTATCAATTCTCCTGGGGTGATTTATCTTCTTACAAGCACCTAAATCCGATGTGTCATTTTGGGATGGCGCTCTTTCGCCCTTAATTCCCCGTTGTCATGGGAACAGACCTTCAGTGCTGTCTACACGGAGAGAGTGAGGAGGAGGAGGTGGAGGATGAAGGCTCCCCTGACTTTGAGGATGTGGTTGTCTTCTCTCCTTCGTGATAGCTGCAGCAGAGACAACAGCAGAGTAGAGAAGGGGAGGGGGCTGAGGCTAATTTGTTCTGCTTTTTTTTTCCTATTTTGGTGTTTCCTTCAGTCCCAGTAAAGTGCAGCTTTGCAACCTGGGAAAAATGTATAAAGAATGAAGATTTGTATGAATATTACTGAGGTAGACATTTTTCCATGCGCATATATTCTGTCAGCATGATCTTGATTGTAATTTTTCAAATGTTTCATTGATTTAAAATGACCTTACAGCCTAAAACTCAGAATGATTTAATTGTAACCCCCCCCCCCCAAAAAAAAATAAAAAAAAACAGTACAGACATCCAACTGTGGGAGGAGAAGGTATTTACAGTTAAGTGTAGCCCTGCATTTAACTACTACATAAAATGTATAAAAAGTGAAGATTTGGTGCCTATGTCATCACATTTGAATTCACCATTCATTGCACTTCACTATGACTGAGATTTATTTTTCTCTCAGTTGACTCATCATTACTTTATTCCCCTATATACCTGCTCCAAAAATGCAGAATCACTTGAATATACGATTGCAGGATTTAGGGCTATTCAGCTGTCTGCACCCTCAGAGACATCATTACAGACCATCACATTTATCCTCTCTTTGCATCTCTTGTAATCGAAATCATGTTCCTTCTTTCATTGTGTCGTAGGTTACTGTATGCAACAGTAACCTGACAGACAAAGCACTGAAAGCTTTGGAGCAATTAGGTCATTATTCAAAACATGATCACGATCTAAGGTTGACAAGAAATTTCATCAGCACGTTCACATTGTACTGTCAGCACACGGGTCAAAATGTTAACATTGTGACGTGGAGTTTCTAAGACCCTGATTAAATTACAAGACAAAAGTGTTAATTTTCCAAATCAAGTTCAGATGAAAACAGTCGCTGTATCTTCCTCCTCACCCTTCTCTCCCTCAGTTGTCCCACTTAGTACTGTATAAATAGCGTAAAAAAGGACAAAAAGTGAGTTTGATGATGGCAGCACTCTTCCTGTGAATAAAACTTGCTGCTGAATTAAATCAGTTTTATACTGCAGAGTTTTTTTTTACTCATTACAGACAAAACCAGGTAGCTTTAGTTGTAGTGAACCTGAAATTTTAGTTACACATCTTAGAATTGATTCCTATTTTTGAAACATAATTTAACCTGAGATTAATAATGTTTAGTGTTATTACCGTATATAATTATTTGAGTGTTAAATGCATCCCTGTTGGGTAATGCAGCAATTTAGATAATTATTTATAGAGACCTCTCCCCATGCTTAGTGTTCTATTCAGTTAGTACTAAACTGAATTCACAAAATTAAAAGCAATGTTTTTATAGTGGACAAAAGCGGACATGAAAAAGCTGACAAGATAACCAAATATAGGAGAGTAACCAATCCGGATTGATTGATTGATACTTTATTGATCCCACAAAAAGGGGAATTTCACAAACGGCACCAAACTGAGCTCGCGCCTTGCAGTTGGGGGAAAATGGGGGGGATACAATAGAAAAAGAGAGTTAAAAAAAAGCAGTTTCCAGAATTAGGATCCCTAGGAAGTAAAATGATGGTCACGTACAAAAAAAAACCCCATACGCACAATTAGCAAACAAGTTACACACACATTAACAAAGCAAAGCATTAGAGAGAATTGGGGTGTGCGTGTCAGTGTGGAGTGGTGGTCGGTCACTGGGTGCATTGTGTCATATCAGTTCTGATAGGAAAGTCGAGAATCCTCTTCAAAGCATATAGTCAAGATGTTATATTCTATGATAGCTACCATGTCGGCACATGTCCATAGAAGAAGTTCAACTTAACCCCAGGGTTGAGCTCCAACTGTGAGTTCCCTCCTAGCAAGTATGATGAGAGCCAAAGTGACCAACTCTGCAAATAGCGTGCCACCCCTTTCCACTACAACCCTACTCTCTGTTGATGGAGGGTATGCTATCTGAGCTCTCTCTGCTTGGCTCTAGGAAATCTCTTGATCATTAAGTAATTAAGTGTGGTGTGTAGGATTCAGAGAGATCTACTTGCAGAAAAGAAACAATATGCATAATTATGTACTTATTGGTGCATAATCACAGGAGTACAGTGGTACCCTGGTTTACGAGCGCATTGGCTTATGAGTTTCTCGGGTTACGAGGAGGAAATCGAGCAAATTTTTGTACCAGCTCGTGCAAAAAAATCGGGTTGCGAATAAAATTGTTTACAAGTCCTCCAAAAGTGCACACTGGTCGTGAATTAGACCAAGTGAATGACATTTGCGTTACCCATTTTTGTAACATTTTAAGGAGTAGGCAAAGGCCAACCTCTTTGGATTCCGTATTTTGGCAAAAGATCATTTTGCCTGCAGCCATCTGTCTTCAAGGTAACGTGTCATGATAAAAACTTTTTAGAACTAATTTCATGCATTCCTTTTCAGATATTTTGCATAACTTCCTTTCCAGATAATAATAATAAATAAACATTCTTTTCCAGATACCTTACGTGCACATACGGGTATTTTCCTGATTAAAAGTCGCGGTTTTTTGCATAGTTTGGCGAGGGGAGCGTCAAATACATCGGAGCGACGTGTATTTTGAATAAATTTGACTATAGGGTGCTTGTCACACTGACAGCCGCTAGAGGAGACGAGCCGCAGCGCAGCTCAGGTGCACACCCGTGGCCATCCTGAGCCCTGAACAGATGCGACCTGTTCTGCAGAGCACCTAATACACGTTTTTTTCTTCTTCATTATGCATTTTTTGGCTCGTGCGACTAACATACCAGAGCAACATATTACCCGGAAAATACGGTACTGTATGTATGGGAGTTTTCGTGGGTCTTGGAATGAATTCATTGGATCTACATGTATTCTTATGGGAAAACTGGTCCCAGGTCACGAGTGTCACGAGTTTTCCGCTTTATGAGCTCAATCCTGGAACGAATTAAACTGGGGAGTTCCACTGTATAAGTCTTTTGGTCTGTCTCAGTTCCTCATTTGCTTGATTGAGACCTGAAATTCACTCCATCTTGAAGGATGTCTCAGTTCCCTAAAATGCACATTGAGAAGCATGGAACAAAGAGAGGATGCTGTATCAAGGAGCTTTTACAAAGGATACACAGGTATAAACCACTCAGGTGCAGGGGTTTAAACTCAAAGGTTCTCATTTTGAAATTGCATAATCCATTCAAAATGATCAGGAATATGTGTTAAATTATACCAAATGTGACATCCCTACATGACATACTGTACTGAGTCTTGCTAACGATGAAATTAGACATTAATAATAAGTTTTCTTGAGCAGTCATCTGACATGGCATATTGAACAGACATGTTGAACATGACAGCACTGAAGGAAGGACATTTCATTTGGTTAAAAGCTTGTTTGCTGGGCTCGCCTCTCCTCTAGTGTGATCCTTGACTCCTTCACTTGACAGACTGAGATGTGAGGTGAGGAACCAAGGCAAGGAATCAAGGATCTACAGTGGCAAACATGCATTTACTGATTGTGTTTTCTTACATTAGACCAGGCCACTTACAGAATATCTGTACATCGAGGGGGTCCCTTTCCATGGAATCCACCATGTTTCTACAGCAGTTTACAAAAATGAACAAAATAATGTATGACATGAACAAAAATGATGACAAAATGAACAAAATAAGAAAAATGAGTCAAGGAAATAAAACTGAAAGAAGAAAACCAAATGAATGAAAATTAGCAAAATGATCTATCTATCTATCTATCTATCTATCTATCTATCTATCTATCTATCTATCTATCTATCTATCTATCTATCTA
>JAQQAE010003942.1:0-19441 GCA_029823295.1 Pseudamia nigra | reverse complement strand
GAGGATAGGGTGAGATGGAGGCAGATGATTTGCTGTGGCGACCCCTGAAGGGAACAGCCCAAAGGAAAAGAAGAAGAGACTTAGTTACTTTTGATTGCTCTCATTATACCATTCTGATTATATAAAAAAAAGTTATTCAAATTACTGTATGTATTTATTTTTAACTGCTGTTACTTTGTGACTGTTTACCACAAGTGTATCATACACTCAAGGGACTTAATGCACCATCTTATTTTTTGGCCCAATTTGTGAAGGACTTTTCCCAGTTAATAAAACTAGTTGTACAAATACTAGTTGTGTGGTTGCCTTTATGATCATTCCAAACTGTTGAGATTTGGTCACGTGACTGATTTTTGTGAGTAGTCCTGTGTTTCAAAAACAAACTTTTGGGAACAAGCTCACAATGTCTTTGTGCAACCAATCCCAAATGATGACTCCTCTGTCAAACACACCCAACTCTATAAAGACACCACAGCTTTGGAGAAAATGACATCTGTAAGAATGACACGACTGGGGGAACCTGACCAAGATCATGCCATTGGAATGCTGGAGGCAGGGTGGACCACCAGATGTTATCAGAGCAGTAAATGCCCATCACTCTGCACTTGTGCACTTACACCAGCATTATATGACCAGAGGAACAACTGTAAACCACAAGCTGGTCGACCACGTGTACCAACCACTGTCGCAGCAGCAGAGACGATTGCCACACAATAAAGCAGTTATTGGGTCTTTTTTCATTTGTTTTGTAACTGATTAAGTTAGGATATTCATTAAAAGGTAACGAGGAACAATATGAGGGATCATTTTCTTACAACACAAACTATACATTTTTACAAATGAGTAAAATGTGATTTTACAAATGAATGTTACCTATATAAAATTCATATCAGCAGTTTCAGACAAGTCTCGACTTTCTTGAGGTAAAAAGGTTTCAGTGATGTGAGGTTACACCTGCAACTGAGAATCCTGAGGTGTCTCACTCCAGTAGACCAGTTTAAATGGCTGAAAAGAATTAAACAATAGATCTACTAATGGGTTATTGTGGTATAGTCTGCAGTAACCATCTTCATATTTGGTATCTAAAATGCTAAAATTGAACAGAAAGCCTGCAAAACCCTCTTAAGGCGAACACTGCAACCCGTTAACATTCCTGCTTTATACATGAGGTCCTGACCACAAACTTGAGATGGTCAGATGTACGTAACCAATCTACATTTAACTGACACAGTGAACTCTGACTTAAGAAACTGGCTTACCTTCATAAAGACTTGTGAGGTAGAAGTGCATAAATCTGGATGATCCAAGCCTCAATCCACCGGTTGAGGCTTGAGTTGTCCGTTTCCTCTTTATTAATGTACTGAGAGCACGTCCTGCGCTTACAGTCAGGGGTCCAGCAGCTCACAAACAAGGCTTTGGTAAATTCTTTTGCAATGACCCCTGATCCCCTCACCCAGTTGCTGCAAATTAACACCTTAGCTTTACATTTTCTGTCCAGACAAGAAGCTGAAACGTAGCGAGAGGGGACTGAATTTGATGCTCAGAACTGTGCTTCAGCCACAGTGCTGTGAAAGTGTTTGGCCCCTTTCTATAGATTTGTTACACTTGGAACAGTTCAGATCAAACAAATTTTAATATCAGACAAAGATGAGCAGAGGGAATACAAACATGCAGTTTTTAAATTTAATTTATAAAAAGGGAAAAGGCTATCCAAACCGATCTGGGTCTATGTGAAAAAGTATTTGCCCCCATTTGTTAAATCATGAATTTACAGCAATTAACCATCATTAACCTCATTAATGCCAGAACTGCTGAAGGCTGAACTAAGACAATGCTGTAGAGAAGTGTGGGACAAAATTCCTCCACAGTGACATGGAAGACGTTGCCAGTTATTGATAAAGTTTGATTGATTGATTGATGAGATTTCGGCCTTGAATTGTGAAGCGCCTAGAGATAATCAGCGATTATGATTGGCGCTATACAAATAAAGATTGATTGATTGACAGTTGTTCATGCCAAGGGTGGCCAAACCAGTTATTAGGGTTAGGGGGCAAATATTTTTTCCACATAGGGCCAGGTAGGTTTTTTTACCTTAAGAAATTAAACCATTTTGTTTTTACATGGGTTCACTAATTAAAATTTGTTTGATGATCTGGGACTATTAACTGACAAATGTACAAAGAGGACTCAAACAAGGCAAAAACTTTTCATAACAATGTACATGTCAGCAAATGCTTTTAAATGTTTTACCGTCAGCATGTTTTTATAAAATTTCTTCTTCCATAAAACAGTTTGTAAAAGAGCTCTAAATCCAAACAATGTGAACTGTAAATGATACGTTTATTTATATCTTTCCCCTTTTGTTCAATCAAAATATATTGTAATGAACAGAAAGAATGAGCTTTATTAAAATAATGTCATTCATATACTAGGTCAATAGTGACAAATAATATTCAACAGTTTTAAGACATCAAACATTCAATTTAACAATTATTTTTGGCAACATATTGAATCTAATTTCATCCCTTTTATTTTCTCCATTTTATTTTACAGTCCTAATATTATGATATTCACTAGTCAATGGATATTTTAACAGCTATTCATCAGTTCAATACACATGTAATATAAAACACCTGAAGAGCAAAGGGAAATATGAAATAGAAAATGCACAATATATGATGAGGTCAATCAGTCCCATCAGTCTGCTTCAGTCAGTCACTGGCCAGGACATGTAGATGTTGAGTTTTGTGGGGAACAAGGACTCACACAGAGGGATGTGGTGTCGTCCTATAATTACACAAGTGCACATGAAGCACTACATTAGTCCATTCAAGCCCAGTCCAGAGTCCAGATTAATGGGTATAGCGGAACCTGATCCGGAAGTGCATTTAAGTGTGGTCAGTTTTTCCTTTAGTCCATCGGTTTTCCACTTTCTTCAAATTTGTGCTCATTTCCAAAAGGTTCATTAAGTGAATATTTGTGTTTGTGTGTCCACAGTCCTCAGCTCTCAGACCTGACTCTCTGCAGAGTTGACTGAAGGTTGTTTCTTGCGTTGCTACATGAATCCAAGGCTTTGTTATTTCTGAGGAAGAGAAACACATTTAGAAGGTTGAGTCTTCAGACATGTCTGCTTCAGAGGTTCAGTGTGTAACATATAATGACATCTAGAGGTGAAGTTGGAGAAAAACATCTTCTAGAGTTTATTCTGGACCTTAGTTAAGAGAAATGAAGTGTGGTGGACACTCAGTCTTCAACACTGAATGTCACCTGCTGTAATATTTAAAACAAGATGCAACAAGAGGAAGTCTGTTCTGTACTACTTTTCAGAAACATGTTGAACACACTACGTGGAAGTATCCTGCTCCCTCAGTCAATATAAACAGCTCCTTCTTAGTCATACTGCAATTACTATGGATAATAATGTGACTGTCGCTGCCAATGGAGTCTACTTGGTTGTCAAGGAATTACTCATTTAGAAATAGCCAGTCAAACATACAAACTAGCAGAAAAGATACAAAACTTTAGGAAATACAATAACTTAAAAAAGGGGGTTTTGACTTATTGCATGTTTTACAGGACCTACCACCATCAGACAATAGATGTGGGATTTACCGTTTTTCAAAATACATCATCATAAAATTTCTTAAATGTTGGCATTAACCGCAATTACATGTGCAGCCCTATGCCATTTTCAAGAGATTACACACACACTGATAAAAATGTATTTCTCATTATAATATTCAATTTCTTCAATTAGATCATCAAAAATTAAACACTGGATCAATTAACAGAATATTTCTACATTTGGTCTGTGCAGTCGAAGCCACATTCTTCTGTTCCAGAGAGCTCAATTATTATCATTATTGACATTCCTTTGGCTTACTATTACTTGCTACAGAAATGCTGTACAATGTTGCTCTTTCGTCTTGTTTGAGCAGTGCGTGCTGCAAACTACAGCACATACTGATCAGAAATTTTAAGTGTTCACACACATTTTTCATTCTGTTCTTTTTGTTAAATTACAATTGCATTGCAATATTCATATCATAACTACAGAGTTCCAGAGATATAACTGTACCCAAAGATTATTCACCCGCTCCCACAGAAAAACAATCATTCACCAGGTGCACGCCATTATGAGGATAAGCACCAAGCGTAGAAACACTAAAGGTGTTTTATTCCCAAAGGTGGCATTAAGTATCACAGTGTTATACCTGGAAGCTGCCTGCTGAGTGGCTCATTCTGTCACGTCCTTACCGGGACATGAAGGCCTCGAGCACAGCTACATTCTCTCTGGGGAAGTAGTCCTGTCGAACAACGTGCTCCAAGGCCTGGAGGTGACCCGAAACAACGAGCACGGGCTTCACCTTGTCCTCACTCTGAGGAAATGACATGAAGAGTGAAAGGTGGATGTTGGACAAAACAAAATCAGAAAACAGGACAAAAAAGATTAAATGGAAAATGCACAGAAAATCAAAATACATCAAAAGATGTTCAGAAATTATTTTGTTTTAGTAAACACTGGTGCATTTGTCCCAAGCAGGCATACCTTGATAAGTCCAAGCAGCACTAACAGAGATGATACAAAACTGTAACCTTGGAAAGAAGGAGTGGCAAAAGCTTTCTTCAGAAGACCATCTGCAGGAAAGAACACACCGGTTACCGCTTGCATGTGTGGTGGTTGTGTTCCCTGTTCAAGTTCCTTTCATCAACCACACTGACTGTTTGACAGGTGTGTCCACCATGCAAACACAAAGCAGACAGTGCCTCCCAGGGTTGAGCAGACAAGCCCACACAAGAGAAAAACAAGCTCATCTATATTCTAAAGCATGGTGCAAGTTTTAATTTGAAGTTAAAGTCTGGATTTGTGATGTTCCATTGCAAATTTAATTCACCTCAAACACGACTGTGAACTGTTTCCTTTGGAGAGTTGCCGCTTTTTTCTTAAAATTTCTGTATTTTCCAGGATATTTATGCCAGTATGTCACTGGGCTGCGGCTGTCAGCAAAAAACTCCAAACGGCATGCACGAAGGAGCTTCCAAAGCGTCTCAAACAGTTTGGGGGGTTCTCAATTTTACAGTGTGACACAAACCAGACAAATATGTGTTCATAATGTCTACACTGAAATATAAGTCAAAGTGCATTTCAAAAAGGCACCATTGTTTTTTACTTCCTATTCCCCATACTGTCTGAGTGTTTTCTGAATTTGGTTGTATCAAGTCAGTGTGGCTGCAAGTGAAAACTGTCATTAATTTACACATTTTTCTCAAAATTTTTATCTCCCAACTAATTGCAAGCTGCCACAGCCCAGTGAGATCCTGACTTTACTCATTGCATCAGGTGATATGAATCCATCAATAAGCTGTACTCAGGATTTCACAGACTCTAGCAGTGACCCTACTCCAGATTTATCAGTCCCTATGAAAATGTGAAGACCCTCACCAGAGTCCATACTTGCATTGTTCATCATTGTGGACTCTGTTGAATGACCCCCCCCCCCTACAGATACAAGTGACTTATTCTAAAGGTAACAAAAACACAATTGTTATTCTCATTCAATTATAAACAAATGAGAATGTATTTACAATAATTATTTTGATATTCTGCAAATAGATCCTTCTGCGTACTACACACTGCATTTTAGACGCTGACATGACAACTTGGACTGTTCCATTAGTTTTATTCACAACCCCCATTCCAAAAAATTTAGGATATAAATAAAAACAAAGCCAGTTTTAACCTTCTGCCTTCTTCCAGCTTCTCTGAATCTTTTGATATTATACACTGTAGATGGTGGGATCTTCAAAGCCTTCACAATTTTACAGAGTAAGATTTTTCTGAACTTGTTCACAATTTTGAGATGTAGTTTGTCACAGATTGGTGAACCTCTGCTGTTCTTTACATCTGAGAGGCTCTGTCTCTCTAAAATGCTCCTTTTATACCCAGTAATGTTACAAACATGTCGCCAATTAAGGCAATCAGTTGTCAAGTTTTCCTCTAGTAGTTTTTGATTTCTGCCTATTTCTTTTCCAAGCTATTGCCGCCTTTGCTCCAATATTTTGAGACATGTAGCTCAAATCAAATTCAAAATGAGCTAACATTTTCCATGAAATAGTAAAATGTCTCAGTTTCACTATCTCTTCTTCTTTTCCTTTCAGCTGCTCCCTTCAGGGGTCGCCACAGCAAATCATCTGCCTCCATCTCACCCTATCCTCTGCATCTTCTTCTCTCACACCAACTACCTTCATGTCCTCCTTCACCGCATCCATAAATCTCCTCTTTGGTCTTCCTCTAGGCCTTCTGCCTGACAGTGGCGCTATCTGACATATTGTTTATGTTCCAAGTGGGAATGAAATATGGGTTTATGGGAATTGCAAATCACTGCATTCAGCTTTTATTACAATAGATCGCGATGAGACAAAGTTACGTTCATGACACGTTTGTGACTTCCTGTTTGTAATCTTTAAAATGATTTACTTTCCCAGTCTTATATCTCAGCTTTACAACAAACATTGTTTAAAGGGCCAAATATATTGTGTAAATGGTGGCATAATTCAGATGGGATCAGAAAACTTTCGACTGCTCGACACTGACTGAAACAGAATGTGCCCATATAAATACCAGAACGCCAATGAGATCAGTGATTGGATCTCAGTGCATGTTGTGTGTATTCACATGTTGCATTACAGCTGTCCACTAATGACCGGATCACTCACTACATATGTTGTTGCCAGGTCTGGAAAGGGTTTTAATTCTGCATATAGCACACTAATACCCCAATGTAAGATAAACAAATGAATCTGAAATGCCTCACCAATACTGTCTAGCACAGCAGTCTTTACTTCATTATTGTCCTCCTTATAAACGGATGCGATCTTCAAGAAGGCTTCAGCTGTTTTCATAGCATCTGACACATCCACCTGCACAGAGGATATAACAAAGGTGTACTGTGGTGGGTGGTTCACAAACCCAGACTAGAAGACTTACATGGAGGAAAAAGTCAATCTTATTTGCGCTTCGATGTGAAATTATTTGTGTTTACCTGCTGCTCGATCAGCAAAGCCCTCTTGGCTCCCAGTTTGAGTAGCTTGTCTGGGGAAGGAAAGCTAAGGAAGGAGGAGACGTCAGGTGGCCTGGGTACAGACGGGGGTGTGGAAAACTACACATGGGAGGGGAGAGTGAAGAAAAGTTGGTAAAACAATGCAACCAGAACATAACTCTACAAATGCAACAGCTGGTATAGCCTCTATATTAAATTGCATGTCATCTAACCTTTGTGCCACTACTTTCCTCCTCTTCTTCCTCTTCTTCTTCTTCCTCTTCCTCCTCCTCTATTTCCTCCTCGTCTACCTCCTCATCATCGTCATCCTCGTCTTCGTCCTCGTCGTCATCTTCAGGCTCACCCTCGTCATCACTGAGGAAAATCAGACCACCACATTATTGCGGTCTTTGGCTGCAGTCCGTCACACTAGCCCAGAATGATGAAGAGTTCTGTCATGTGGGGACGTAGCTCACTGCTTTGACCCCTGGTAGGTTGAATATAATGAGACTACCTGAGTGATCCTAGAAGATCACCCATGTTTAGGCCTTCCATGACATCTCTCACAGCTTTGCAGCCATCCTCTCCTAAGCAGTTACCTAGGAACCAAAAATAAATAAATAATGACTGGACCGGAATAAAGAAAATCAACGGTGCTGTGAAAGTATCAAAAGTAGGTGTATGGGAATTTGTACCATTTAGGTCCAGTTTCTCCAGCTGGTCCTTGTTCTTAACAGCCTGTGCCACAGTCAGAGCAGCCTCCTCTGTGATCTCACAGAAGGACAGATTGAGTTCCTGTTTAACAGAAACGTATCAAACAAAATAAAATGAACGCATAAAAACACAACTTTCCTATTTGTAAAATCCTTAAATAACTCATCCTGTGGAGAGCCTAAGTTCTGCCCATTCTGTTTTTGACTCATGAAACAAAACTTTGGTTAAAAATTATTAGTCAATGGCTAGTGGCTGGCAATTCTCTGATCCCAACTGAATTATATACTTCAGTCTACACAAATGTTGTGTATCAATTTCATCCATCCATCCATTTTCTACCCCTTAATCCTCAGCAGGAAGTCATGTATGTGGCCATTGCAACTTTGTCTCAACATAGTCTGTTCAGACCTGCTGAAAAGTCTCTGCAAGTCAACATGAACAGACATAATTTCACCACAAAAAATGAAGTTACATTCTTTGTTGTAGCGGCAATTTTGGTGTTACGATGTATATCACACAAGACTGCAAATCAAGTCCACCGAGTGTACTCACACAAAACGGATATTTTACAATTTGTGTAACAAATTGCGACTTTCTTGACTTGTAAAATTGTCTTTTAAAATAAAAACATCACACATGTAAATTGTGGCATAATTCATTCAAGATCAGAAAACTGTTTTCCCCTCACCTTTGAGTGCAATGTACTTTTTTTGTTTTATGAATTTAGGTCCCATGGCCCAAAAGAGTCAAGAGAAGGAACTGAGCGTGATTTAGGTTTTCCATTTGTATGAGCACTAGAATATTGAAACAATAAAAGGATAATGATTCCTTTAATTTGATAATTTTCATATTGTTAAGTAATGTAATTGCAAATAACACCAGCAAGATCTGCACTCACCTTGAGGATTGGTAACCCTTCTTGCACAGTTTCCGCAATAGCTATGGCTCCTGCTGGTCGAACCAGACAGTCACCAAAGTTTATCACCTGGATACTGCGCAGGTGTTTCAAGGCCTATGTAAAAAATAGTCGGATTTAAAATAATCACTGAATCAGAACATTAATATTTCCTCACATGCTGACATGATTTTTCAAAGACCATGTTACTGTGAGCAGCTGTAACTAGGTGCCATCCGTTGTTACTGTACCTGAGCCATGGCAATGCCTCCTTTGTCAGTGAATGTGTTGTCATTGAGGTTGAGGATGCGAAGGTTTGGGTTGTGCTGCACAGCCGTGGCCAGAGCTGTCACACCAGGGTGGTTAATGCCGTTCTGGGGCATGTGAACCTCCTCCAGGCTGCCCATCAGCTGAGGACAAAAATTGAAGATGTACTATTACACTTTTACATGGAGAACAGTTTGCCTGTAGTACCAAACAGAAGATGAATGTGTGTGACTGAGAAGAAAAACACAGGTCACCAAGCTGTTCTGATGGAACACAAATGCAACTGGGGGAAATAACAAAGGCATATTTTCAACAGAACAAACACAGCATTAATCTATAAAGTCAAAAGTTCACAGAGTGGGTTGTCCTGTACCTGGAAGGCTTGAGCGAGGGCAATGGCTCCATCATTCTCCAGTCGGTTCCTCCCTGCGACAAACACTTTGAGGCTGAGGGGGGCACCCTCGACACTGGAACTTTTATGACACTGACTCAACGAAGCAGCCAATATCTGAAAAGAGAAACAGATGAGATATCAATGGATAGAACATTCCTGCACTGAATATAGTGTAATAAATCAAGTGGGATGTAATAAATCTGAGAAAAATAAATTTTGCTATTTACTCCTCTCTCATTGTGTTATAAAATATGGGCAAAACCCTCTGTCCAAAGTAGTTTTAGATTTCACAATATTCTAATCCTACCTTCCCTCCTCCGATGCCCATGCCACAGTTGTTGAGCCGTAGTTCCTGCAATGTGTGGCAGGCGCTGCTTTTTAGCAGCTTCTCAATTCCTTTCACCCCATCTGGTCCAAAAGCGTTGTCACTGAGATCTAAAACAGTTAGCCTGGCACCCGCCACCATCAACGCGTCACCTAGTGCATTCTGCAACAAAGAAAAAAGTCAAAACATATAAACACTGACTGTAATTCTAATATAAACCATACCATGTTTCATGGGGAAAACATGTTTGTGTGGAAATTTATTGTTTTTACAAGGACAATAACATAAAGGAAATAGTGCATTACCAGGGCAGGTGGGATCTCCGAGCGGAGACGACCCGTAAACATGTCACTCCAGTAACATCGCTGAAAAACAAAGAATAGACAATACACCATATTTGCATTAGACATTACTTGCATACTGAGATACAAGCTATAATTTCATAACAGATATGATGAAGTGGTAAACACTCCAAACCTTGAAATTGCTCTTGGTCTCCAGAGCCTTAGCAATAGCCTGTGCTGCCTCCACACCTACGGTGTTTCCCTCCAGCCTCAGAGCCTGTAAACCCTGGAACTCCTGGACCTCCTTTACTATCTCCTCCACTGCAAATGACAGGCACGATGAAGTGTCATTAAGAAATTAAAGGTTAATACTTAGACCAAGATGGGAGAAGAAAGTGTGATGACATTGTAAATTTAAAATGTTCATGCCTAGAGTGAGATGCTTTCCACATTTAAACCTCAGTGGATTTTAAGAGCAGTTGGTGTGGTGATCTGGTGTGACGTTTGTTGGCCCACTGAGCATGGACAACGAAAGATGACACTCACCTGACTGGGCATCATCCAGCTTTCTCCCCTGGCCTTTATAGCTCAGCTCTCCATCCTCCACTCCAGTCTTGGCCAGAGAGTCTGCCAACTGCGCAACTATGTCTGTCGCCATGGAGACACCTGGAGATTGCGCAGTCGAGTTATTTTTTTATTCTGATTACAGTGGTACATTATACATGTTTCTGTTCAGTGACACAGTGCCCAACATTTCATTTTCATCGTCAAATAATAAATGCATACTCTGACCTACACATACAGACCACAGTACAGGGACAGCATTTAAGCCATCTTTGACTCTGCCTAACACAAAATAAAATTTTCCTTTGCTTGATTGGATGATTGCAAGTGATCCTCAGTGCACCAAAGCATGTTTCAAAGCTTTTGGTATGTTCTGGATGCATGTCCAATTTCACAGACATATAAACAATTAGAAAAATAGACCAAATGACACAGACTTACATCTACGGTTGTGGGGGAGTTAAAACAAAATAATATATAAGAATCCCAAACTGCCTAAACCATGTAAAAATGAAAGGGAAACCTTTTTCTCCAAGTCCACAGTATATTCCACTGCATGGACATTTTAACATCAGCTACCCCTTTTGTTCTATAAAGCTCGGTGCACCATTCTGACAGACCAAACAGATGACAGTGCTGTTTTTCAGACGGTTAGGTAAGTTTCATTTGCTCCACGTTCATACTGGGCTTTTCTTTCATTTGCACTACTAGATCAACGTGTAGGCTAGATTTCAGCTAGACTGCTCAAGGTTCGAGTATACTGTGGACACGTGCCGCTAATTTAAATAAGACTGAAACAACACTATGAAGATGTTCATCACTATTAAACTTCCTTCAAATCAAGCACTTAAACCATACTCTTCCGACACGATATGAGGATGTGCTTAAGCACATTGCGACCTTGTAGCGGATTTCCCCGTCTACCTCAGGTTTGTTCTGGATGCTGTTTTGGTGTTCATTTCCTCATGAGCCCGGGGGCTAGCGGTACCTACACGTTGCTAACACCATGTTAACAAACTTATAAAGACCAATAAGGTTGTCTGACAATGACGTCGGCTGATAATGGTGGTCGTTAGTTCACAAACATTCTACGCGTTATTTTAGCACTTAATGAACGTAATCCGGTAATTATGGGAATATACGATGACTTCGGTTAGCTAGCTAACGCATTGTAGACGGGACAGAGCGTGGCTGTTACCTGGCCTGTCCGGTCGGCCTTTGCCGCTCACTATATTAGTTCCCTACACCGCACAGCTCCCCTCTCCAGTCTACGGTTCATACTCGGTAACACACAATCAATAAAGTGACCACTGAGTCCTCGTTCAGCAGAAATGAAAGTGAACGTTACCACAACACTTCTGTGCTGGTTAAAATCCACACCGGTGACACACTCCCGCTCGCTCCGAGCGTTCAAACAACACATACAGCACATGAAGCGGCTTCACGGCCACGGAGCCGGGGGACACGGGAGTTGTAGTCCAAGTAGACTACAATGACGCGTTCACGCTCTTCCGCAGACCCAAACCAACACAAAATACAAATAAGTAAATAAAAATCGACAAAATAAAGAGGAATTTTTAATAGAATGAATAACAAAAATAAACAAAATAGCTACAAAAAACAAAACAATTAAAACAAAGAACAAACAAACCAAACAATGAACAAGTAAACAAAAAAGTGAAAATAAATTCACTCAGCACCATCCTGTCATCTTTACATCACACAGCTGATATATAATACAGTTTTTGTAATTGTTTGCTGTCTTAACTACACTGTTGCAGATTCAGAACAAGAACCTACCAGTTCTTTTTTTAAATTACAAACTAAACAGCTATTTTTGTTCAGAAAGCAGACAAACATGTCCAAAGCCAAAAATATATTTGTGCCCTTTATGTGTCACATGATATTAGTTGAAAACATGTTAAAACATTAGTTACTTTGTTCATTTGCGTCACTGTGTTATAATTGTTTGATTTCAAAGCTTAGTGAATCATCATGTGTAGGGGTTTCCACGACTAGTCAATACAGACATAATTACAGTGTGTAATATACAATATCCATTCATCCTCCAAAGGGGAACACCATGTGTCCAAGGCAGTAAGACTGGCTTCAAATCAAATAATATATACAGTCTATGGTTCAAGGGAAGTGAGAAAGAACAGGCTCAGTTTGTGGCAATGGTTGATGAACTGAGTTTGTTCAAAGTTCAACCACAGGTCAGACGTCAAGTGTCCCTACATTTATGATTCTCCACTACACACTCTACTTAATATTTTTGCAGGATTTACACAGACGCCTTGTAAATAGCTCATTAAAAATATGTATCAAGACATTATTGTACACCAATAACTTTTTAATCGTGTGAGTCACTAAACTTTCTTGCCATTTTAAAAAGTAGCAAAAGGTAGAAAATTGTTTAAAAGGTTTAAAATGGGAATGACACTACAACTGTTATTTGCATGTACTTCTATTACAATTTTATATAAACATAAGTTTCGCTACTGACATTTGTTAAACCGTTACACTACGCATGGGCGTGAGCTGACGCACGTAAAACGATGTTCGGAAAGTGTGCCGCCGACAATGACTGGTAAGGATTACAGTTTTGCTAATAATTTAAGTAAGTTAATTGTTCATGGATTATGCAAGTGTTTGTGTGGTAATGATAAAAAGTGGACACTGGCTAACAGTTTGAACGCAGTGAATGGTCAACGGTGATCGGAGAAAAGAGCAGGGGTTTGATTTGACTGCAGCAAATCCTGACAGACTGTACTCAGGGAAAGGCGCAACGCAGAGAGATGTGCAGCGGATGGATGACTGGCGCTACCGGGAATCGAAACTTACGTGGGGCTGCAGAGAGTGATACATCCATGCTGGAGACAAATCCTAAGTCTGGGTGGAATGGTTCCTCTTTGCTGTTTACTACAAGCCGCCTCCCGTGTTTTTTTTCGCTCTACCACGCTGGTGAACTTCTCCGTGGTTCAATGAACTTCCCGACTTCAGCGGGTAGGTGTGTCTGAAGTTGGACCAGTCCCGCCATGACGGCTAAGGAAACATGCTCCATATTTGTACAAATTCCATGCTAAAGTACAAGGTAAAGACTTGCTTTTTTGTCCTGGAAGACGTTTCCCTTTTGCAAGAACCGAAAAACAGGTCCAGGTGTCTTTCTTTATCGCTGCATTTAGTGTTTTATCACGACTTGCATGTGTGAGACGCTACACAGATAGTTTGGAGGTTGTTAAAAGGGAAGCTGTGATGAAATGAGCCTGAATATTTCTACACAAGTACACAGCTGAGGTAAATTTGAAGCTTGTTTTTCTCGCCACTTGAGTCTGTTACATCTCTGAGGCAAATGTTGAACTTTTTACTGCACTACATCAGTCTGGCAGCTTGAGTTGCTGCTCAAATTGAAGTAGTACATGTACTCATGAAAACCAAGAAGCAATGCCTTGATGCTTGATGAAGAAAGAAAACATGTCTTCAGAGGAAATTTTCCTCTGAAAGTTGAGAGAATGACATTGATTCTTAAAATAAATAAGCTCATTAAGCACAGTGTTTGATTACCTGGAAACTGTTTGTCAGCTGACGAAAGGCTGCCTTTTAAGAGAGATGTGGTTCTTTACAGGATAGCGATGATGTTGTGTAAAATGATGCATTCTAAACATGTACAGCAGTAAAATTAACATGTACAATTGTAAAACACTAACAGAGACCAGTGTACTACACAAAAGCTAGTTTTACAATTTGAGCACATTTTACTGGAAATACTTGTTCCTAAATATGTTTTTTGAATTTAGAACTGTAGTTTGCCAAGTAAAGGATTTGAATATTTTCCACCGTTGTGTAAACAGCTGCTGAGCTATTCTGCCCCCTTTTGCAGTGGTACGTTTGATCCTCTCAGTGTAGTTTGTAGAGTCTCTTTAACAGGATGTGACATAGAATTATTTGTTTGTTCCTTTTTACCGTCGAAGGATGACACATGCTTCAGCCACACCACTAAGATGAAAATAGTGCACACTTTCTTTTTACTGCTACGTATATTTCATGTCTCTTTCTTTCCCCTCCCCCCTCAGAGGACCAGCATGGACACTGCCAGACAGCAACGCAAGGAAGAGATAAGCAAAGCGCTGATATTTATACAGTGAGTTTTTTTGTTCTCAAGGCCACGCTGTTAGAAATGAAACACTTCCCTGCACCCACTCCCCAACTCATTTCATTGATAGCTAATGTGCTTCAGTACTTTTCCAATAAACTATATTTCATTTGTTGTAGATCTCCTCTGGCTTATCCTGATCCTGAAGGCTACCAGGTACCATCTGTTACTATAAATATAGGATTATTATGTCTCTTAAGGTTTGATCAGTTTTGAGTGACATACTCCCACTGCTCTCTCTGCTATGTCTATTTCGGGAACTGGTAATTTTCATCACTGACAACAACTTTAATTCTTTTCTGTTCTGCTTTTGTTATTAGGCTGCCACTGCTGGCTATTAAAGAGAACTTTATACTCTTGCTCAGCAGAGTACTCATTGCAACACATTTACTCCGTTGTGTCACCATTCATCCATTGTGGCTCAGCACAGAAGCACTCAGAGGGCACATTGTCTTTCATTGCACTTCATTCTGCAGACATCCATTTTGTGACATCCTGTTCTGATTTGCATAACTGGTCTTTAAGTTTCCTGTATCAATGACTTGTGTCTTACGCTACCAATCAAAAGTTTTTTTACATGTCCTCCTTTAGTTTTTTCTTCCTTTTTTTAAACATTATTTTCATTGTATGTTAATATTTAAGTTATGAAGTAATAATAATAAGTAATTTAGATATCCAAACTGTGAACATGTGTGGGATATTGTACTAAACAAAAGTGTAAAAATGACACAGAACATGTTTTATATTTGAGATTTTCCATACTAGCCACATTTAGCTTTGACAGATTTGCGTTCTCTCACCAGAATGTCACAGATGTGCCTTATCAACAGTTAATTTGTACCATTTCCTGTCTTAATGTACTTTAGAGCACCAGCTGCATTGCAAAGATGAAGGGTGGGTGTTGGTAGCCTTATTAGTTCTGCTACAATTACTGTAATTAACACTTCAGTAAACAGAAAAGTCAGTCACTTTAAGAAATGCAGGTCAATCAACCTGAAAAATCTCAACAACTTTGAATGTGTCCCCAAGTGCACTCGCCACAACCATCGAATGCGGATCAAACTGGCTCTCATGAGGACCCTCCCCAGGCGAGAAAGAGCAAGACCTGCCTCTGCTGCCAAGGATTCGTTTCTTAAAAGTACCACAGCAGCAGCACATACAGAGTTTGATGGTTTTGGTGCCTGTACTTTGGGACACATTTAAAAATTTTTGAGTTATTTCAAATTGGCTTTCCTTCATTTCTTAAAATAATGATGGGCTGTTTTTTCTTTTAATTAACTGTTTCCTGCCACGATCTGGTTTTGCACAGTAGTTGTAGTAGTGCTAATAGGGCCATTAACTCTGCACATGACAATTGATCACTATAGCACAGTAAGTAGCAAGAAATGACACAAAATAACTTTTGACAAGGCATACCTGACTTCCGTGTGAATCTGATGAGAATACCATGAGAGTACAGCTGTCATCAAAAATAAATATTACTACTTTGGACGATCTAAAGAAATATATGTCCTTAGTTGTTTAACACTTTTGTTTACTGCATATTCCATTACATGTCATTTCTCAGTTTAAATGTCTTTAGTAACAATGTACAGTGCTGAAAATATATATCAATAAAGAAAAAACCATGAAGGAGAAGGTATGACCAAACTTTTGATGGGTGCTATAAATTTAAAATTTCCCACTTTTCTTCATTGCCTTTTCATTTTTATTGCATTCCTCAACACATGATGCTTTAGATTACACTCAGAAAATGTTGTATATGATAACTGGAAACCCAAATCTCTTTATATTCTGGGTTTTCCTCCCTCAGGACTTCCTCACAAATTTAATTTGCAACTTGCTTGAAGAAGGCAATACCCTGTTTAGAGAAGGAGAGTGGGAGCAGGCAGTGAAGGAGTTCAGTGAAGGCCTGAATGTCTCCCAGTATGCTGGAACAGAGGAGATCCAGATCCCCAAGGCTTTGCTGGACAGTCTGTATGTGAACCGCGCCACTGCCTTCTACAGTATGGTGAGATACAGTTGGTAATGTGTGTTCAGAAACACTCAGATACATTTACCGCATCTAAATTAAGTCACATTGAGTTGAAAAGAAAGAGTTCAGGGAATCTGACATTACAGTAAGTCAGGTTGTTTATTACTTTTTCATTTGAACTTCATACCAGGCAGGATGTTGAAAGCAATTTCTTACTTACAATGGCAGCCAAATGAACAAATTACTTATTTAAGATTTATTTTTGGCCTTTTGCCTCCACTGGATAGTTTACAGTAAAGACAGACTGGAAAAGTGGGAGAAGAGCATGGGCAGCGACATGCAGCGAGGGGCCACAGGCCTGACCTGAACCTGAGCAACATGGGTGCGCTTCACCAGGCAAGCCAGGCCAAACAAATGACTCTATCGGGCACACTGTCACGCAAAAGTGCTTTTTTAAGAATACATCTCCACACCCAAACCTGTTCTGAGGCTGAGTTACCAACCTCAGCCTGTGGAACCAGATAAAGGTATACCAACTCATAATAACAACTGGTTATTAAGTAATTTGTCAACATCTCATATCATTAGATCCAGTAATATGAAATGTTTTTCATACTCGATCGACTAGTCCAGTCCAAGTCAATACACTTGCAACCAAAGAGTCCATGTTCTTTTGTTCTGTTACCTTCGCTGTCCTCCATGTTTGTTTGTATTACCTTATTTTAAATGTTCTGCCTACATGTATGCCATGTAAAGCAGTGCAGCATGTCAAAATATTCAAAGATATGGTCTAAAGAAAGTAATATGTCATACAACAGAAGAAATAATGTCACACAGCTTCAGTTTCCACCACTTTATATGCATCTACTTTTATGGATTCAGTTCATCTGTGGTGCACGTCTTGCCCTCACCACTCTCCGAGTTTTGGCATAATCTTACTCGCAGACAAATTCACAAAAAATTAACATACAGTATAATGTCTTTGGCAGATGTAACAAGAATTTCAATCATAAAAAAACATCCCAGAACATGTTTTACATTTGATGACAGCTTTGCACACTCTGCAGCAGAGGTAGCTGTTGGTCTTTCTTTCCTGAGACGATCTTCATGAGAGCCAGTTTCATCATAGTGTTTGGCGATTTTACGTGGAGACACATTCAAAGGTTGACTACGGTAACCTTAATTTCTTAAATTTATAATGGACTCTCAGTTGTCTTTCTTGACTGAGTCTTTCTGGCCACAATATAGATTTGTACAGCAGGAGTAGCACTAATGGGGCCATTGACTCTGTACCCACCCTTCCTCTGCACAAGGCAACTGATGGCCTAAAACACTTTAAGAAGGCAAAAAATGACACAAAGTAACTCCCTGTTTGAAAAACTGTTCTGGGTGACCACCTTGTGAATCTGCTGAGAGAATACCATGAGTGTGCAAAGTTGTCATTAAAACTAAATGTGGCTACTTTGGACAATCTAAAATATAAAACATGTTCTGGATTGTTGAACACTTTTTGGTTTACTACATAATTCTATATGTGTTATTTCACAGTTTAGATGCCTTCAATACTACTGTGCAATGTTGAAAACAGTAAAAATAAAGAAAAAACACAGGAGAAGGTGTGTCCAAATGGGTAGTGTAGTGCTTTTTCCACATTCTTCAGTTCAACAAAGTGTATATTTTGACTTTACCAAGCCACCAAACTCAAGCCTGCATACCAAGTTAACTTAATAAATTCCCAAAATCACAGAAAACTTCAACCAATAATGTAATCGAAATTAGAGAATTTAATTTTTAAACTTGTCATGTTTTCCATAGGGGTTATATGATCAAGGTGTGGAGGACTGTGACAAAGCTCTGGGGGTGTGTATGGAAAACTGCAAGGCGCTGTACAGGAAGGCGCTGTGTCTGAAGGAGCTTGGGAAGCACAAAGAGGCCTACAACTGCACCACCGACTGTCTGCTCATCAGTCGTCTGGTAAATAAAGGAGTAGAAATGTACAGATTTGACAATAAGGAGTTTACGAATATATAGTCTACTTTAGAGTGAAAGCAGATGTCTTTACATTTTAACATAGTCCTATTTCAATGCCCAGATAATGATTTTAATTCTGTTGGTCAATGCCAAGCTGTTAATAACAACACTAGCCTGTTTTGTCTTTTGTTTTGCAGGACAAACAGGTGAACGATCTGGCACAGGATCTGGCTGTACATTTGGGACTTAAAAATCGTAAACCCTATGTCAGCGCAAAGGTTAGAAAAATGATTGTTTAGATTTTGTGTCACAGAACTAATGGACATATTAGATTTTTTCATATGTAGGAACTTTGAACTACACTTACACTGATAGAATTGAGAACAAAATGCAAAAAATTGAAGAAAAAAAATATTCAAGTAAATTACAAATGCCCAACATCCATCCACCATCTTTCGCTTATCTGGGTCAGGGTTGCGGGGGCAGCAGACTAAGTAGAAAAGCCCAGACTTTCCTCTACCCAGCCACCACCTCTACAGTGGATCTACAAAGTCTACACACCCCTGTTCAAATGCCAGGTTTTTGTCCTGTAAAAAATTGACAAAGAGAAATAATTTCACACCTTTTTCCACCTTAAATGTGACCTATAACCTGTACAATGCAATTGAAAAATGAACTGAAACCTTTTAAAGGGGAAAACTAAAAGACTTAAAATAACTTGGTTGCATAAATGTGCACACGCTTAAACTAATACTTTGTTGCAGCACCTTTGGCTTTTACTACAGCACTCACTCTTTTTGGGTAGGAGTCTATCAGTGTGGCACATCTTGATGTGGCAATATTTGCCCACTCTTCTTTG
>JAQQAE010003941.1:0-19443 GCA_029823295.1 Pseudamia nigra | reverse complement strand
CTAGCGGCTGTCAGTGTGACAAACACCCTATAGTTGAATTTATTCAAAATACAAGTCGCTCCGATGTATTTGTCGCTCCACTCATCAGACTATGCAAAAAACCGTGACTTTTAATCCGGAAAATACGGTAATTAATTAACACTTCTTGACATTTTTCATTTGTTTCTCAGATTGCTTCATCATATGCTCTTCTTGCTGGTCTCTTTTATTTTTAACCTCTTATCTGTCCATACATCCAGGAGTCCATCTGGTTTTCCACACTTTCCATCTAGAGGAGAACCATGACTACCTGTCCATCACTGAAGATGGCAACTTCCAAGTTCCAGTTGCTCGACTCACTGGCTCAGTGCTGCCCCCTAGTGTCAAGGCAGGGCTTTATGGGAACTTCAGTGCTCAGCTACGTTTCATATCAGATTTTTCCATGAGTTATGAGGGGTTTAATATTACCTTCTCAGGTAAGCCTACCACGACATAAATTTTAATTTGTCCCACAACACTTTTAATACAATATCAGCAGATCAGATGAGAAAAAATTGTTGCGCATACAAGCATTTTATTCCCCTATGTAGGACATCTCTGTAATATTTTTTCTTACTGCCTTACCAACATCAACATATTTATATTCATTATTTATTATATTCATATTTGCTGTGTTTTGTGTCGATTTTTTGATTTATATATCAAATATGTTCTTCATAATATCCTATATTTTTAGAGTATGATTTAGAGCCATGTGAGGATCCTGGTGTTCCAGCCTTCAGCAGAAGAATGGGATTTAGCTTTCGAGTTGGCGACTCGCTGGCTTTCTCTTGCTTCCATGGCTACAGGCTTGAGGGAGACAGCAAAATTACTTGTCTTGGAGGTGGACGGCGCGTCTGGAGCAACATACTACCACGATGCATTGGTAGGACAGTAAACAAAAGACTAACTGGCCAAATTTTATTCTAGACAAACTGTAGAAAAATTATATATTTTTGTACATTGGTATAGTCACGGTATTTTCAGTCTTATCAGTGTTACACTCAATTCTCTATTAAGCCCCAAAAATGTCATACTTATTGTGTCAGATCTATTGATGGAAGAGTTGGAGTGCTGTATAAAGGCTTCTCCAGCACATCCCAAAGATTCTCAGACACTTATGGAAAGAAGAGGAGCTTTTTAATAGTTAGGGCTACATAACTGGTTACAGCTGAAACATATCCATCTCTGCAGTAACGAACCAATGGGAGGCTCTTACCTATTTTCTTATTCAAGTCTAGATAGTGACTTGATTGGTCATGCAGTGTACATTACACATTGTGTTGCTAGGAATATATTTTGGAAGATTTTCAGAGACTTTTTGGTTTAAGGCCTTACCTTAATACTGTCACCAGAAACAAATTCAGTCAATCATAGTTGTTTGCAAAATTCTACACATAAAAAGTAAAACATCATCAGCGTATATAATGATCCTGTAATCTCTTTTGCAAGTTGTGATTCTAGTATCTGAGATCTCGACTGTGTCTTATTGAATTTCTGAAAAGCAGGTTCCGTTCAATTCAGTAGATTTCAGTTCAGTTCATACATCTTAAGAGTCCTAGGTACAGTAAATAAATACAGTAGATTGCAAATGGCGGGCGACACGGTGGTGAGCTGGCAACTGGATGGCAGCTGGATGGATGGATAATAAAATTTAAGCTAAAATTAGCTTCATTCCACAAGTAACTCTTCAATATCCCTGCCACTTTTTTTCAGATAATTGTCCCTGATAAGGTTGTTTTTCTTTGTTCATAGCAGCATTTTGCCTGAATATTGCCAGGTCATATTGGGATTAGATGTTTCATCCGGTCGGGGTGTTTTCTTTTCTACCAGTGTGGAGTGTGGTATTGGTGACATAATAGTGAATCATTATTCGACTGGCTGACACTTGGGATTATTTGCCAGGATTTGACTGTTGGAAAGGTTAATGGTTAGAATTTGTTACCATTTTTAAATTTTTGCTGACAATATATAGTCTGACTTGTAAGCTTCAGAAAGAGTAGCATGAGAAATGATCAGAGTAGCATCATCAGTTAATATGACCTGTATTATCTATGTACCTGATGTGGCATAATCAGTAAGGAGATCAGACTTTACAAAGAAGAAACTGAATGACAGCATTTCACCCCCCCCCCCCACTCTCTAGCTACGTTCAGCCTGCAGGCAAAATCCATTTTTTTCACCATATGTGACCCATGTCTGATGTTTTTATGACAGTCTGAACAGCACAAATACATTTTTTTAATTACAAATCAGACCCAGGCCGCTTTCATATGTGGTCCTAAATCGGATACGTATCCGGTGTTTTTCAAAGCAACCTCAGTCTGAATGGTCATGTCGCATTTTATCTGACTTTTACCTCATTGAAGTGAGACGGACATCACAATTCTGCACTGGAGGAGGCGGGACGCAGCAAAATCAGATGGAAACAATGGGCTCGGAATCACTCAGTCATAATTTTGTTGGGTCTAACTGCACAACAACTTCAAAATTGATACACACACACTTGTGTAGCATCCATATTTACTTCTGTAAACACAGTACGCTGCATCTGACGTCACGTCTTCTTCTGCACATGCGGGTTAGGCTGTTCACACTGGAGTCTGATGGAGGTCACATTTAAAATATAATGTGAACAACCACGGAAAAAAAATTGGATTTCAGCAAAAAATCAGAATTGAGCATTAAGAGCTGCAGTCTGAACGTAGCCTCTGTCTCTTACTACATGTTTCTGTCTTTAACTGTCTCTCGTTCTAACTCTGGTTCTCCTGCTCTGCTTCTTTGTTTAGAGAGTCCTTAGGTAGATAATTAGGGCATTAGCTGATATAAGAAAATTGTTAAGTGTGTCTTTTGTTGCTCCCTTTCTCCCTTTTCTAATTTCTCTCTGCATATTTTGTGAAAAGCCCTCGTCAGCCTCGGTTCATGTCATATCATATCAGCTCTTCATTTCTCCCTCATCCAGCTCTCTCTTAATCCCTTTCTTTCCCACTTTTCTCAGTATTTTCTCTCCCACTCACTGTGCTATAATTTTCTCAGAAGACCGGTTGCAAGATTCAATTGATGTTTCTTATCTTGCTTTAAATCTGACACTTTTGAAAATATCATAAACATAATATTCAACATTTTTTAAAGTGCAATCCATATTGCTCAACTTGCCTTTCTGTCTAGTCTGTCTCATTACCTCCATTTTTATTTCTTCCTTTCCTCTTCAGTGGGACTTTAAAGTCTGCTTGTTCCTCTTCTCTCCCTTCACTTCATTTACATACTGTATGACAAAACTCTTTTTTGCCTAAAGTACCACTTATTTGATTTCCTAAACTTTGATATGCACTGCATCTGGCAGATAATTCTGTAGTTTCTAAGACACACTTTTAACAAGCTAATCCCGGCCTGTTTTTATGCAGTGATTTTCATTTTGCCCTCTTCTTAATGTTTTGCTGTTTGTTGTCGCGTTTGAAAGTGTTTCACACTACTTCAACTGTTTTTTTTTGTTTTCATCACCTTTAAAACAATGATTTAAGCTCATTTTATTTAATTTATCCAAAAGCCAACCCAGACTGCACAAAATTATAATATAAAGACACAAAACGTACATGTCACTGTGATTTTGATCCTTGCTTTCCTTATCCACTTTTCTGTACTCCTCTAGCTGAGTGCGGAGCTTCGTCACTGGGACCAGAAGGTGTTCTTCTGTCTCCCAACTTCCCCTCCAGCTATGATAACAACCACGAGTGCATCTACCGCATCACTACTGAAAAGGGCAAAGGAATCCGACTGAAGGCGGAGAGTTTCTCATTGCAAGATGGAGACTATCTCAAGGTAAGTACATGTGTGAGTGCATCAAAACACGCACAAAACAGTTTGACAAGATTTCTTTAATCTGATGGAAGAAAATCCATAAGTGCAAATAAACTTCATTTCTAACTGTAAACACATAAAACCCACATGCCATATTGCAAATAAGAAAAAGCTATCTATATGCAAAGTTGGATACTAAAACATCTTTTAGATTATGCTTGAAATGAAAGCAGTTATTGAGTTGTACATGATGTTATAAACACATGAATGCAAAACAGTGTTTTTTCAGAAGAGATAAAGTGTTGTATAAGCAAAAGTAAATGATCATGGATATTTTAGTGATGTTGGTATCAGCAAGTCTTTTCAGTTCCTTTTCCATCAGGCCTGCACGACGTGCTCCGTACAAATAGTTTGCTTTTCATTGCTAAATTCTAGCTCTTCTTTGCTTAAAATAAAAGTGACGGGTAAAGATAGGGGCATACGAAGGCAGCCAGAGGATGTTTCTATATTTCAGACGCTAACAGTAAAACAGGTACTTACATTCTGAAGAGGTTAATAACATATCAAACAGAAGTTCTGCAAATAAATTGCTTTACTGTTATCACCATATAAGACATATTATACTATATTTAATTTAATATGCACTGCTTTACAAATTTATGAGAAGCTTAAGGTTTATGACACAGCTGTCCTATATTATCAGCATCCGTAATTACCTGTAATCCTAACTCTTGAATCAAAATACTATTTTTAATGCTAAAATACACACCAAGTTGGAGTAAAATATTTTTTTACCTCTTCTCATAAAATCATTATGATAGTGGGATTTATTCTTCATAGACAAAGTGTACATCTTTTCACAACATTATTGGTCAATATGTTACAAAAAAAAAGGTTTACTGATGTGTATAAATAGGAATAAAAGGAATAAAAGGAGTGATGTGTCTTAAACAAATTATTCCAACAAATTATGGGCAACAGTGTATAATTCTTGTTGTTCATGAATTTTCAAATTTACTGTTTTAAAAAAAAAGCTGAAAAAATAGTAAAGCACATTATTATTGTGATTAAAAGGCCAAATTATAGTTATTTTCCTCAATTCCTGTGGAGAAAAAATAATTATAGTGGTTGAATGTTATGCTTAATTAATTTCTGACTAGTCAGAGAAGTCCAGTGTGTCGGCTCAAATTTGGGTATAAAAATGTCAATTCAGTTTTGAAATTCCTCACTCCTGACCAAACTGGTTAAACAACGAGAACTCACTAAAATATAAAGAGTCCGCATTAATGCACTTCATGATTGGATGGTGTTAGACACAAATTGGACAGGTAGTCTAATACATCTGTTAAACACAGTATATACAGTACTTATTCTTCGATTAAACAAAACGTCCATTTATGTTTCCATCATTTCTTACTTTGTCCCTTGTTAAAAGAAAAGAGAATGTATGAATTTATATAAGTATTTTTTATACCTACACACAGTAATTTTTCAAATAATTTTCAGAACCAAAACTTTGTGACAATAGTCTTTAAAGCCCTCTGATCCTGTACACTTTCACACATGGACCAATTACGGTGCTGGAAAATGTGCAGCATTTCATTAAATGAGACGTGAAAAGAACAATTCTAGAGTATGAATGTGAGAATGAGAATAACGGGAAAGGTTTTGACTTTAGGTTTGCTTGGTTTAGTCAGTAGTATGTAGTTTGATTGCTGCTGCAAGGTTTTCCACAGCTGTTAGCAGGTGTTAAACGTTGCTGTAGAGGCAATAACATCGCTACAGGGGTTTATTACCCATGTTCCCTATCAGTGCTGATAGTACTCTTGATGCAGTGGCCATCCACAGCTGAATGAATACATGGAAATAAAGGAACCACAGAGTCAGTTCCGGCTCTGCTAACCCTCTAACAAACACAGTGAAATTCATTACCACAGCACATGAAGGTTTGCCTCATATTTTCCCAATGAGTGAACAAAAAAATAAATAAAGTAAAATAAAACCAAATATAACACTGTGAACGGTGAAAACCTGCCTAGGCTGAAAACTTTCCAGACACCTGAAATGCATGTTCATGGTTAGAAATTAACTGTCCCAACAACATTTTCGATGTGGTGGAGTGTTGTATAGCCACTGCCAATCAGGTTATGTTTTTGTCAGTACTGTATTACTTTATTTTTCTGTTTGTTTGTTCACCACATAACTCTAAAAGTTATGAATAGATTTGGATGAAATATCCAGGATAGGTCAGAAATAGCACAAGGACCAATTGATTAGATTCTAGGAGTGGTCTGGACCCAGTTGATTTTGTGATTTTTTTTTTTTGGCTTTTTTTGATAGTTGAAGTGAAGAGAGACAGGAAATGTAAGAGAAGAGTATGGAGAGTGACATGCAGCAAAGGGCCATGGGCTGGATTTGAGCCTGAGCTGCTGCAGTTAGGCCTGAGCCATGTGTCAATATCAGGTGCTCTACTAGGTGTGCTGCTGCAGAGGAGTTTTATGGGATTGTTCACCATTGTGAAATAGGGCCAAATTCAACATTTGTGATTGTAACACCGCAAATAACACCCAGAAAATTTAGCCAAAAAACATAGGATAACACCTTAATATATTCTATCGAGTTTGATCCAGATATCGGCAATAGTCCGGCTATAGTGATCCAAAATATTTATACTTACAGGGGATGAGAAAACAGTCACCGTAGGTAGCAAATAAAGCTATGGATATGCAACCATCACCAAATTGTAGTGGAAAGTCTGCTGATTCAATAATGTGCCCACAGATTTCTTCAACATTTACAAAGCCAGAACCAGAAGAAAACCACCATTATGGAAATATTATTTTTTATGAATCACTATTGAACTAATAATATGTATGTGATTTCAAATGATATTGGTAGGTTTTTGTGTCCAAAGAATCAAATAATGAGGGTCACATAAATATCAGAATATTACTTTTGGTGCAATAACATTATGGGGGAAATGAGCATAGGTTCAAATGATAATGGTAGGTTTTCAGTAGGAAGAAAACTGAGCTGCCTTAGTGGAGGTATGTGCTTTCTGAGTACATAATCTGCAATATTAATGTAATTCTTGTCTTATGCTGTTTCCAGATGTGGTGTTCACACACTGAATATTGTTTGAGTGTTTACATATTGTTAACCTGGATTTGTGTAGCTGTGAACTACAGAGAAAATCACAAATGTTCCTTGAGGGGCTAAGTCCTCATAAGTTCTCTGTGAGGCACGTGTGCCCACTTCAGTGTCAGTCAGGAGCAGCTTTGTGAGACATTTCACAGTCTTGATGCTTTCCTATAGACACAGACTAAAACCACTTCCATTCACAATGTCTCTTAGCAGTATTAGGCCTGAGGGCATGGTTAAGCCTGTATGTGGTTAGAGTGTATTTAGAGTGTATTAGGTCTAGAGCATTGGATGAGCCTGTCTGTGGTTAGATTGCATAAGCAGGGCTCTTTCTGACTTTTAGAGAGGCTTAACATTATTGTAAAAGGTGAAAATGTTCCCAATAGGATATGTATTTAAAAAAAGACAAATCTCCTAAAAGGACAGATGAGTGACACCAATATGGTTAACATACATAAACATATCTAAGTATTGTTCACTCATAGTCTGTATCCTTAGATAGGAGAACATAAACTCCTACAGTGTCTTAAATCTTCAGTTTAATGACATGTCTTTCTGTACACCACAGTCTCACATTATGTCTTTGTGTAATTTGACAAAAGATGCAGACAACAGGACTGAGGGGCACAGAAAGATATTTGCTTTTTCCCAGAATAGGACTGTGTGTGGCAATTACTGTTTAGTGTTTACTGTAATAAATTGATTCCTTATCACAATAAAACAGAAACAGAGAAAAAATACAGAGAATGACTAGATGTGACAAAAGTTAATGAGGACACAGTGAACACTAACATAGCAATCACAAAGTAATGTGAAGCACTAAGGCTGAATAAGAGAATGACACATTATTAGGCAAATATAGTTCAGTTTTGACATCTGAAAAGACATTGTTTGACTGTTTTTTGCCACTCTTGCTCCCTGTACAGTATAGTCGTTGCAGTAAAGTCAAGTGTGATGATGTGCTTACAGTACAGTACGTCATGGTACAGCTTTTCGACAGTACTGAATGCACTGATAGATGTTTAGTTTCTTGCACAAACACTATTTAACACCCAACATTTTGTGGGAAGACTCATTCTCACATTACAGGGTTGAGTGTAAGGACAGAAAAGCTCATTTCATCAGTATTTTTTTTTTCATGTGTAACTGCATACATAGACCAAAGGTCAGCAACCTTTATTATCTGAGGAGCCAGTTTTTGCATGAAATTAAATGTCTGTCTGGAGCTGCAATATTTCAGCAATTTAATAACAAGTACCAGAGTCTGCACTCCTGAACAAAATCTTACGACCAGGGAAAAGTTATAAGTATTTGTATTTTTCGTGCTGGTGCAGGTTGAAAGCAGCGCTTCAAAACAAAAAAAGAAGAAACAGGAGCAAGAGACAAGAAATTGAGAGCACGCAATTCATTGGAAACTGCATTTAAAATTTCCTTGCCATCCATCCCCAAGCATTCTCAATGGGATTTAGGTGAGGTGAATATGCAGGATGGTCCAAAAGAGCAACTTTATTGTCTTGGAAGAAGTCCTTCATCAGGCGGCATTGTGAACTGCAGCGTTGTACTGTTGAAAGACCCAGTCGTCACCGTACAGATGAGGACCCTCAGTCAAGAGGGATGCCCGTTGCAACATCTCCACATAACCAGCTGCCGTTTGATGCCCCTGTAAAACCTGAAGCTCCACTGTTCCATGGAAGGAAAAAGCCTCCCAGATCATGACGGAGCCTCCTCCACTGTGCCGCATAGAAATCATTTCCAGTGGGATCTCCTTATCATGTCAGTAATGTTGGAAGTCATCAGGACCATCCAGGTTACATTTTTTCTCATCAGAGAATAAAACTTTCTTCCATGTTTCAGTGTCCCATGTTTGGCATCCTTTCCAAAGTCTGAATGGGCAAGATTGTGGCGTGGGACGAGACATGGCCTTGGAAGACATTTTTTGTTCTTAAAGCCCTTCTGTCACAGATGTTATCTTATGGTTATTGGGCTGCAGTCAGCACTGGTGAGGGCACTCATTTGGGTCAATGATCAATTTGTCTTTACATGCAGCCCAAAGAATCCTTCGGCTCAGCATAGGTGATTTTTTTTTGCATCTACCATGTGACTTTTTGTTCCATAACCCTCAGGGTCTTTAAAGAAATTTGAAAACACTGTCTTAATGCATCCAACCTTGGCAGCGATGGTGTGGTCTGAGAGGCCTTGCTAGTGCAGCTCAACAATCCTGCCACATTCAAAGACAGGAAGACTTTTTGCCTTTGTCATCAGGAGGTCATGACAGTGTGAATGCCTGAAAGAAAATAACATAAAATCCAGATTTTTGTTCAGATTTTAACTTTTTTATGTCTATGAAATTAAACTTCTGACAAGCTGATGAACAGCCTGTTTCAGTTTAAATGCAGTTTTCAATAAATAGCCTACTCTCAGTTTTTTTGTTTCTTGCTCCCATGTCTTCTATTTGCATTTTGAAGCTCTAATTACAACCTGGTTATGATCCATCCATCTAGCCATCCATTTTCTACCCCTTAATCATTCGCACTCACATTCATGCCTATGGACAATTTAGACCAATTCACCTAATCCCTAGTGCATGTTTTTGGTTGTGGGAGGATGCTGGAGAACCCGGAGAGAACCCATGCAGACACAGGGAGAACATGCAAACTCCACACACAGAGGGATCAAACCCAGGACCTTCTAGCTGTGAGGCATGAGCGCTACCCACTGCATCACCATGTCGACCTGGTTATGATCCACCATTAAGATTTTATTCAGGAATGCTATTTGGTCTAAATGAAACATGCACAAGATATGCTGTATTTGAGAATCGTTCTAGAATAATCCAATGTTTTATCAAAGTACTGAGGCAAAATAAACTAGAGGCCTCTTTTTAGCATGTACACATAACAATACATTTACAAGAGAAAACAAAACTTATTTACCTGTAGGACAAAATAAATTATGTAGGCTTTGGTAGCTTCGACAAAAAAGCACTCTAGGCCTAGTTTGAGTCCTCTCAAAAGCTGAATGGCTCAATTGTTAAAATAAACAGTAGCTTATGTGGAAAATAAATAAATGGTTGATGAAAGCATTTTTAATTTGGATAGTGTAAGACTATTTTGGAGCCTGTAGAGCAAGGCTTGAGAGCTACATGTCTCTTTGCAGCTGTGGGCTGCAAACTCCTTGTGTAGACTTTTTTTTGTAACAAAACTGTTTTTTTTTTTCAGTTTCGGTACCTGCATAGTATATATTCCACCTGCACATATTCATCATTTTAATAAATATAGGGTACATTCCAAATGAGTACGTTAAGAAGATGTAATTATGCAAAAGACTTCAGCTGCTGGATGGAAGAAATTATGCCTCATCTGTTGTGGTGGCACAGAATCGGTGATATAAAGGGTGATGTTTAATATCAAACAGTTTGCAGAAAGTATAGTGCAAAATATATCATTATATTTTTCACTCTGCTTTCTTATATGGAATGCCCCCAAAGTGCCACTTAGGTCAGCAATTAGTATGCTACTCCTCGGGCCAAAGTCACTAATGCCTGTTACTGTAGCTGAACACTTTGAACACAAACCATTTGTTTGACACTTTCTGAAAGCTTTAGGCAAATATATGAACCAGCTCATTACAATTCCTTTTCCTTTTGGCTAAGTTTTCACTCACAAATCATGTGGAAAAAAAATTGTCTTCTAATACAGGGTTTGACCAAATTCACTCAGATGCACTCCAACCTTGAAGAAAATCGAGAAGCAGAAAAAGAAGCTAAGGGTCGTTTGGAGGATTGTTCTATGGAAATAGAGGTGGTGGGAGAAAGAAAGAGAGTCAAATGGACAGACAAGGGGGTCTGAGGAGGGGGGGAGGGGGGCAGATGGTGACATGTTGATTTATGAGCCGCAGGGCTTTTCATTAACCACACTGAGTTTTACTGAAACAGAGAGTGGAAGAAAGAATTAAAGAGAGAGGGAAAAGAGACAAAGAAGGAAACGGAAAGACAGACAGCAAGACACAGAATTAGGGACAGCAACAAAAATGATAGAAGAGATGATGGGAGAGAGAAACAAGAGTGGAAGAGTTTAGCGGATTTATGCTACAGATACTGTGAAACCTTATCTTTTTTAATTGCACACTGTCCTCTACCTTGTCTATCTGTGTTTTCCATCTCCAGGATTTATAACACGGCCACATTCTCAAATACTGTATCTTCACCCGAATGCAATGACTCATATTAGTTGGTGAGAAAGAGCTGTACAGTGCCTGAGCCCTTTTTCTTTGGCATTCATGCCACCTGCAGACCTGTCACAACCAATCTGTGGACATGTCCAATTCTGTCAAATATAAGCACAAGCAGTTCACATTTATATCCCAGCTGTGAGATAATATTATCACAGAGCTTTGTACTTCAGAGCCCCAATTCCTTCCCTCAAACTGAAGTCAAGAGTACACCACATTTCCCAAAGTGTCACCTCTCTGCATTTCACTTTAAATTTGCATTTGGAAATTTTTGACCAATACAAGGCAAAAATAGACCTCAAAACCAAGTTAGAAACCAATGAAAATACTCTGAAAGCTGTGTTATATATAACAGACACTCACCCCCTGCACTGCAGGCTAGACAGCTTTGAAAAGAGTGCATCTTCCTCTTTATGCAGATAGCAGGAGCTATATGCCTAGCTATGTTTTACAGCAGATACAGTGGTACATATGGGTGACTAAGTGCCAGGAGTAAAATACCAAAAAACAAGATATCCATAGAATTATCTGACCAGTGCTGTGGGGTAATTTGCTACTCTGTCTGTCAGTATATTTAGTAGACTGTAAAATATGCCAAATGTTCAACAAATCTACTTAACAACTAGGTAGTGTCCGTTTACATGGCACTGCTCTGCTCAGTCCCTTTGTGTCTGTGTCCCATAGTTCAAGACCTTCCTCAAAGCATCTCCATTTCTCCCAGTGCTGACCTAAAATGAAAAACTTCTTGTTCTTTTGTCTCCTTGCTTGTGCTCCAGGAATAAATTACATATTGATTGTGATGATGGAAATGGGAGCAAAATTGTTATAAATATTTTAACAATATCTTTGTTACTTTCACATTTTTTAAGAAGAGGACAAAGGAGAAACAACACTTAGGCCAGTGTTGTGATTTAAATCTTCCCAATATTCACATCTTATTCTTTGTAGTAAGAATTCTGTACTGATTGCTTTTCTTTGTGCATTTCAAACAACTTTGACAGGGTGTTTTTTTTTTTTTTTAATGGAGCGTAGATGGAGACACACATTCATTCTAAAACACATTTATTTTTTTCTTAACAGGTGCAATATTGTTCCTGTCCATTTAAAAAGTTCATACTTTTACTGCCCTGCAATACATACAGATTAGACTGAGGCAGTCTTGCAGTAGACTGGCCTGTTCTGTAGTAGTGCAACAAAACATCTACCAGTCAGCAGTAATTTTGTTGATTGACCACTCACCACCAGTGCACCATCAATCCTTGTTTTTTTATTCTCTAATTATTACAGACAAATGTATTTTGCTTATGTCAGTTCTGACTTGTATGGAGGCTTTTATAGCCCATATAAATGAATATTCTGTAGTCTCACTGTAAACCCACACAGTCTACCTTTACTCTTGTTAATTGTGTTTGCTCTTGTTCCTTTTTATTAACAGGTGTATGATGGAGAGAACATTTCATCCCGCCTCCTTGGGAACTTCACACGTGATAGCATGATGGGTCATGTCATCAACAGTACATCCAATCACTTGTGGGTGGAGTTTAATAGCAACGCATCTGGAACAAGCCAGGGCTTCCGACTCACATACACAAGTGAGTAATCAAAAATTCTAATATTTATTCAGGATGAACGGAACTGTGACTGTGATTCAAAAACGAACAAAAGACCAAAATCACTTGCTCATTTTGGGTACTAAGTCTGTACATTTTGGAAAAGTAAAAGTGTCTTTTTATGTTTTAAATTCAAATTTGAGTGGTTGTGCTGGTTTACATTTGTCTGCATTCACACAGAAAATCCCTGCCCCCTGTTTCAAGTCAAGAGATCCTTTGTGGCTGTTGTATAGTATCACAACAACTCAGAAATCGTATCAAAAACTTTTCTCTGTCAGCAACTTACCTGAAATGAACATTAACACTGGAGCATTTTCTGTTTAATATGAAATCCAAAGTACAACAGTAACAGTCCAAGGATATAGAAAAATGATATATTAGATCCGCAGCTTTCAGACGTGGGCAGTAGCAGCCATAAAATATTCCACAGACACACATGTATCCTTTTTCACTTTCTCACATGCACACACACAAACACATATTTTAATGGCTTAAACAGAATCTGTTAAGAAGGTAAGGCCAGCTGCTGTGTAAGTCAAAGTGGCTATTAGAAGAGCATTTATCTGCAAGTCATTAATAGGAGGTGGGAAAGTGGCACATCTGGAGTGCAAGTACGGCTGGACCGAGGGACAAATGGATGAAGGTAGATGGTATATGAATAGTAGATGGATGCTATGTATGTCAGATAAACCATTAGGCAGCCATCAGTCTTTAGGTCATTAAAGGAGACAAGGTGACACCCTCTGCAAAGTTCTGCTACAATGGATGGATAGATAGAGAGATAGATAGATAGATAGATAGATAGATAGATAGATAGATAGATAGATAGATAGATAGATAGATAGATAGATAGATAGAACGACAGACAGACAGAAAGACAGATAGATAGGTATGCAGGACTGATAGACAGATGAAATACAAGAACAGAGAGACAAGCTTGTGATTGAAACAGGTGCCAGTGGATTCTTAAGTATGGTCAGGGACAGAGTAAAACATCTTTGATAGAACACAGTGTCAGAGGATATTTTAATAGGGCAATAAGAATTCAAACAGCTGTTCAAGACATTAACTAAGAAAGATCGACAGCAGTGGAATGCATCTGTTTTGCTAATATGATGAGGGAATGGTGCTGGATACTTAGGCAGATTGCAGAGACACCTCACAAAAGTGTGGAAGCAGCTACGATAGAAGGTTACAAACTCTGCTAACGAGGCTACCACATGGGTTAGCTTTGTTTGTGATTGGACGGTGTGTGACAGCGGATTCTGATTTTGTCCAGAAATCACAGATACCAGGTGCTGTTTTACATATAATCACATCACTCAACAGTGAAGTGGTTTGGTGAATTTTGCTGTGCTCTAATTAAATAATCTTGTGACACCGCCTGCCAATGAACACAGTCTTTACAGACAGAAGCTCAATTACATAAAAAATACATAATTCATCAGAACAATTTACAAAGTCAGTTTAAAAATTAAGGGCAGTAACTAAATGGCTATACATTGGTTTGTAGTTTCTGCTGCACATGCCTGACCTGATTTGTAAAGTTCAATGAATGATGCAAACATACAGTAACATTTCCTTTGACAATGTGTTTATTGAAGTCAGCTTTCTATTTGTCAGTGAAATTCTTTATCATCCTTTATCTTAGTTTCATTTAGAAAAGATGTCTTAAGTCTACAAATATAGCCACTGGTATTGTTCACTATGTCTTTCGAGGATAACAGGAGGATATGCTTAAAACATCACATCGTCTAAAGCTTTGCATGATGTCTCACCTTAGCTGTCACTTAGACATGAGCATAATTACTATCACCAGGTCCACCTCTGCCAAGGAAATTATGTTTTTGTCGACATTAGTTTATTTTGTTATCTGTTTGTTCATAATATAACTTGAAATGTTATGAATGGATTTGGATGAAATTTTCAGGATAGGTCAGAAATGGCACAAGGACCAGTTGATTTGATTCTGGGAGTGATCTGGATCACCATCTGGATCCAGGAGATTTTTAAGGGATTCTTCACCGTGGTGAGATAGGGCCAAATTCAACATTTGTCCTTGTAACGCCACAAAAAACACCCAGAAAATTTAGCCAAAAACAGATGATCACACCATAACGGATTCTATCAGTACACAAAGTTTGAGCGATGTTCTGGATTAGTGATCCAGAATGCTTGTACTTGCAGGGGTTGAGGAAAAATAGCTACTGTAAGGTAGCAAACAAAGTTACACACATGTAACTGATACCAAGCTGTAGTGCAAAGTCTGTTTATTCAATAATGTACCCACGGATTTGACATATCATCAACATTTACAGAACTAGATCCAGAAGAAAACTACCATTATGGAAATATTATTTTTTTGTGAATAACTATGGATCAAATAACATACATATACAGTATGTATGTGATTCTAAATGCTAATAGTGGTTTTATATATTTTAATATTTTCATGGTCAAAGAATCCAATAATGAGGGTCAACTGCATTTAAGAATATTACTTTTGGTGCAGTAACATCGTGCAGAAATGAACATAGGTTTAAATGGTAATGATATGTTTTCACTATGAAGAGAAATTGAGCTGCCTTGGCAGAGGTCTGCGCTCTTTAAGTGCTTTCTGGTTTACCAATAGGAGATTAACTTTATTTTACTAGCCATGAAGTGTCACCTTATCATTATTATTATTTTAACATTATCAGCCATATAGTTTTTTACTTAATTGATGATTTCATTGATATTTATAAGATGTATTTCATATATGTTGGCAGGTTCTTTATCAGCCATACTCAAAATTTACCCACATTCTTGCATGTACTTGTATTCAGTTTTGAATTGTAGCAGAATGTGATTAGTCACATGAGTTTGGTCAAAAGGACACTTTTGTGTTCTTTTGACCAAACTTCTCTAATCATCCTGTTTAATTATGCAGTGGTGTCTGATGACCTCATGGGTGTGAGGCCACCTGTGTGTTTATATATGCATTGTCCTTCTCTAGGTTTTGACCTGGTACACTGTGAGGAACCAGGCATCCCCAGCTATGGCTATAAGATCCAGGATGATGGTCACTTTGCCAACACGTTTGTGCTGTACTCCTGCAACCCCGGATACAGTCTGCACGGCAGCAGCACACTGGCATGTCTCAGTGGTGACCGTCGTGTGTGGGACAAACCACTTCCTTCATGTATCGGTTAGTATGTGGACACATTTGTATATACAATAGCTTTATTGTAGACGAATAATTCAGAATGACAACCAGATATGTTCACGTGTGGAAATTCCAGCAGCAGAGAGGAGGGTGTTTTCAGGATGTCGACATGTTCTTACAAGGTCTTAAATGAATTTTACAACATTAAAGGTGCATATTGGTTCCATAATCCTGAGTCTGCATTATCATCACCTGTGCTGCGTCAACATACTTGGGGTGTCAACACAGTAGCTTCAAAGTGTCTGAACTGACAGAATCTGCATTCCTTCAACTTGTGAGACAGAGAGAAGAAAATACTGGGAAAACTCTGCTCTTTGGTGGGTTTTTTTTCCAGCCAATACCTTACAATTGTAGCTGATTGAGCTTTTTGTACTTTGGGTTTCTTGGATTTCTTGGAAAATGTAGAGTTTTTATTTTATGGAATATTTTCTTTATTTTTTTTGTCAATACTTGGATTATTTTGACTGTTCTTGTTCAGTTTGGCGGTTCTTAATTTCTTATTGTTTTGTTCTTTTGCTCATTTCTGTTCATTTTGTCAATCATATTCTTGGTTTACAATATTTTTTTCTTTTTTGTTCAATCCTTTTTGACTTGTATTGGCTATTTTGCTCATTTTTTAGTTTTTGTTTATTTTATGGGGGTTTTTGCCTATTTTGTTCATTTTAATTTAGTGTTGAATGTTCACATGTGGAATGATTTAAAATGTTTCCTTTCAAAACACTGACTTAAAACTTTCTTAGCAGCATTAAATTTAAGCACTTAGTAACTGCATACACACTGTTTGATTAAGTGATTGAGTCCGTACAGGTAAATGCTTTAAAAAGAGCCTATGGAGACTGATTCATGCCGTTGTGCGTAAAAACTACGATGCTCATTTATGAGTGTGTGAGCACTAGACTGCACCATGACATTTTAGTGCACTGGGCTTCTATGTATTTTAAGGATGGTATGGTAAAAGTGAATAATAGGAAATGACTGTCGGAATTATATTATGATAAATTTATAATGTCAGCTCGTCTGCTTTCTTTTACCCTGTAGGTGCTCAAAGTGTTTTATGCCAGGGACTTTGACAGTAGCTCAAGCTCACTGTTCTATTCTCAGCATGCACAATAAATAGAACATCATGAGACAAAATGTGATGTGATGACAGGACAATATTCATCTCAAATAGTTGCTTCTTTAAAAAAATATAGGATAAAACAGATATATTCCATTATGCAACGCCCGTACAGACAAAGTGCTCTGCCACAGCAGTAGTACTCTAGACGTTCCACAGACAGTTGATGGTGTTTGGTGTCGCTTGCCTTAACCCATCTAAGCTAAGTTTACTGCAGTACGTCACCTGATAGAATAAGAGAATGCAATGATGGTGAAAAAGGAGCAACATTTTAGATCATTCCACTAATACCCACCATTCTACTGAGTAATGCTGTGAGAATAAAATATATCTATCCTTATTCTGAATTACCTGAAAGCACATCAAATAAAATGCATTAAAATGCAAAGTTGTAATATTTCAAGGCTAATTTGGCTTAAAACAACACATGTAGCACACTGTATTTTGTGTGAATTTTAAGAACAACTATGAAATATGAACTATTACGTATGATTACAGTATGTGACTGCTGGTATGCACTGCCATAATGTTAGTTTTTATGTCTTAGATGATAAAAATGACAAAAATAAAAGGTTTCTCATTTGGCAGATTTTGAATATATTTGAATATTTCCCAGGAAGTGCAGTAGATAAGCTGCCAGAGGGCAGATTTAGCTTTAGTTGGCACTTGGCAGCTCTTAATTAGGTTGGTGAGGAGTGTGCCAAATGATTCAGGTGCTTTGACATGGGTATTTTTCCCCCTATTTTTTCCTTTCTTTTTTATTTTTGCTTATGGCCCTGTGAAAGACATTTTTTGTTCAGCTCAGCATGTGCAGCTGCCCGACGCTGCTTATTTAGCAACTACCAGTGAAGCATGAACTTGACATTTGTCTGTTTATATTGTTTCCAGCTAGGTCGAGAATCCCTGAAAGCATATTTGCAATTTTTAGTCCATAATTCAAACCTACATAAATATTTAGTGTCTTTGCATATTTTACAAATCAAAACACCCTACGTGTAAGTATTTAAACCTTGTTGAATTGATGAGGACACTTGGCACATGTTAATTTTGAATCCCCTACTTAAAGTCAACACTTGTACCTGCCGGCACACCTGAGCTCTTAGAGGTGGAACATAGCCTAATGAAAACAATATGTGTGCATCTGGGCGCAGGTAATGCATTTGTGTGTTTGAATGGTAATGCAAATGCGTTTTTGGGTGGATCTGTGTAGATCTCAGTGCAACTGTGTGCATGTGTCCCTGTATACTTTTGCAGTCAGTCATTCATGTGTGGCTGCTCTGTTGCTGCCTTATTTCAGCTAAGCCAGTAACCAGGAGAATACTTCCTGGCAGAGCCCTGGGCTAACTACCTCTATAGCTACCTTTGTATCTTCATCCTTTGTCTGTCTGTCAGGGCGTTTGTCTTCCCTGTCTACTTGATTCAGTCCCATATCGTGCATTCTAGCATAGAGATGAGGAGATGGCTTTGCCTTAGGCTATTTCCATACCATGTTTCTCTCTCTCTCTATCACAGCTATACAGAGTGGTGGTCTACCACTGTGAGACTTTCTTTCCACTGAGCTTCCTTCAAGACTGATACCATAAACCTGTCTGTCTTCTTTTATGTATGTTTCTTCTTTTTGTATTTCAGAAAATTGCAGTTGTCATTGGCTCTGGCTTACTAAATAACTCAATTCTCCCTTTTGTGTGTCTGTTCTTTCTGAGCTGCCTACCTTTTATGATTAAAAAAAAAAACATTGGGGAGAAGTAAGGAAATTGCTTTAACCCTTCTGTATTTTATCACCTGAAACGAAAACAATCAGTTATATCTTTGCAGGGGTGCACTCTATGTGTTTATGTGTACAAGCAATCATTTTAAGTACATTTATGTGTGTGTTGTGTGGTTCTATTATGTGCCATTCTCCTTGTGTTTGTGTTTTAGATCCATATGGCGCTGTTCAAACCTTGCATTAACATCAGCCCTGACACATTTAATCACATTGTAACACCAAAGTCTGAACTACCCTACGAGGCATTCTGGGAAGCATTTGTCCGTATTGTTCTGTGCCCTAATCATGTGTTCATGCATTAAAGGCTATCTACTGAGAGGATGTGGTCTGTCCAGTGCACCAGTGCTGTAACATTTAGGTGTTAAAAGATATCTGAAATACCAAAAAAGTCTACAAAGGTGCATCAGGAGAGTTCTTTGTGTATGTGTATGTGCTGCTTCAGAATCAGAATCAGAATTCCTTTTATTGTCATTGCACCGGGAAAGCACAACGAAATTTAAAAGAGGTAACCCTCGCAACAGTGCAAAAGTGCAAAAACAGCCAAGTATAAAATAGA
>JAQQAE010003940.1:0-19444 GCA_029823295.1 Pseudamia nigra | reverse complement strand
CGCTCCGACTTTTCTCTTTTCAGGTCCTCATAGATTGCATGAGCCTTCTCACAAATGATGGCTTCGGTGATCGTATCGCCAACCATTTTTCTTCATGCGAAGAGTTCTTTATGCGAGGTACCACTGTAATTTTATTGTTTAGTTAATCTTTCCACACTTTCCCTCTCGCTTTGTTCATTTCCTTCTAGTTTTCTTCATTTTTGTTCAGCTGAATGATGATTTTCTTCATTTATCTTCATTCTTCTTCTCACTTTGTTCATTTTTTTTAACATATCCTTCATTTTTTCTCAGCTTTATAATTATTTTATTCATTGTGCTTCAAGTTTTATTTATTTCCACAAATATTCTGTTCACATTTCTACATTTTGTTTCTCATTTTGTTCATTTTCTTCCAATTTTCCTTCACAGATTCTTCAGTTTTTTTGTCAGCTACATGATTATTTGATTCATTGTGCTTCAAGGTTTTTTAATTTCTAATTTTCTTCATTTTTGTTCAGCTTCATGATTATTTTCTTCATTTTTCTACATTTTACTTCTCACCTCATCCATTATTTTTCTTATTTTCCTTCACATATTCTTCAGTTTTGTTCACCTTCTGATGATTTTCGTCATTGTGCTTCAGGTGTTATTTAATTCCCTTCGATATTCTGCTAACTTTTCCACACTTTGCTTCTTATGTTGTTCATTTTCTTAATTTTACTTTACATAATCTTCATTTTTGTTCAGCTTCATGATGATTTTAAAATTTTTTTTCCACATTTCACTTCCTTTCACCTAATATATTTTCTTTTAATTCTCTTCATTTTGTTCAGATTTATGACTATTTTCCTAATTTCCTTCTCATTTTTCTTTATTTGTTCTTCGTTTTTTTCTCAGCTTTATAATTACTTTATTGTGTTTCAAATGTTATTAATTTTCTTGAATATTCAATTCATTTTTCCACACTTTGCTTCTTATTTCATTCATTTCCTTCTAATTTTCTCCATTTTTGTTCAGCTTCACAATCATTTTCATCATTTGCTGCAGGTTTTGTTTATTTCCTTGCTCATTCAGTTCATTATTGTGTTCATTTTCTTTATTTGTTCACCTTCAATCCAAGCTCTCACTGCTGTTTTCCTTATTTTTTGACCTGGACTCCAGAGCTAATTCAAACTTAGCACCTGATTTTTTTAAATTTTATTTTAAAATAAATCAGATCTATATCCAATCTGAGAGGCTGAGACAAAGATTAATCACTTGTTCAACACACTTCCGTTGTCAGGCTTCCCCAAATGGAGCTTGTGTTTGCTGTGGGAGTGTCAAACCACTAGAGGTCCGTCTCTCTTCTGTTAACTGGAGGGAACTTTACTATGCACTGATAGACTAGGTGTGTCTCTGAATTGGAGCTTTCGACAAGTTTCATGACAGTTTTCAGATACTTTTGTACATACTGTACTTGCTTTTCTTGATTATTGGCTGCAATCTTCCACTATATACCCCACTCCCTCCTGATTAGGAATATTGATAGAAACCTGAAAATCGTATCTATCTGTGAGAAGTCATCTGTTTATAGATCTGGAAACTTCCCGATCAGCTGTTTGGTACTCGTCTGTCTTCCTAGTAGCGCTCTTCTTTGCACAATATTACTTTCAGGTTCACAATTCCCAATGGTCTCGCTTTGTTTGCAGCCAAAACCACAGGCTCTAACTGCTCATCTGTGTTTTTGTGTAATGATTCTCCTGGACACAAATGGACAGGGCAAAATTAGGAAGTAAGAGAGATTGGGGGGTTATTTATAGCCTCCACTAACAAAAGAGACAGACAGGAGTGGACAATGGGAGGTGCAGTTAAATAGAGCTGTCCTCATCTCTGATCTGTCCATCCTGTCTCTATTGGTGTCACATCTGTGTTTTGCTACTGACGCGGGTAAGTGACCTTTATAATGTCATAGTATACATGTAGTAGTGATGTGCTTTCATTATGGATGTGTATATGCCTTATTTTGCTTTGTTACAACCTTGTTTTTGTTCATTTGTGTTTTTGAGTGCATTAAATAACAATAGATATAACGTTTTGTGGGATCAGGATTTACTCATGTTATATAGTGCAATTTAATGCCATATTAAAAAGGAAAGTAGTAGTAGTAGAGATTTATTTTTACATAGAATTCTGCACTGGGATCAGGCTTCCTTCATTCCATGAGTCTGTAGCTGTAACCTTCAAAGGTCCCATGCTGTGAAAATCCATATGCATTGAGTTGTCATGTTTATATGAACTTTGTCATGTAAAATAAAAGCTGTGAAAATCTGAACTTGTTCGGTGCCGCCAGTCCTCTGAAATCCACACAGTCAGATGGACTTGAAAAACAAGTCAGTTAGAATTTCTGTGATTTGTGACATCACATGCCACAGCCGAGCATAGCAAACGTTAATTTATTAGTCCCACCTCAGTGAGCCAGTAGATTTAATCATTTTAAAGTTTGAAATTCTAATTTTATTACATCATGAGGTACAACAAATCATATTCAAGGTAAAAATTAGCCCCGCCCACATGAGCAACTGCCAATGTTAATTACCTCCGCTAAGGAGGTTATTTTTGTGGGCATTACTTTATATATTTATCTGTTTATTTGTTCACAAAATAACCTGAAAACTTATGAGCAGATTTGGATGAAATTTCCCAGATAGGTCAGAAATGACAAGAGGACCACTCAATTGGATTCTAGAAGTGATCTGGATTATTTTCTGGATCCAGAAGATTTTTAAAGGATTTTTCACCATTGTGAGATAGGACCAAATTCAACATTTGTCCTTGTAACGCCACAAATAACACCCAGAAAATTTAGCCAAAAAACACAGGCTAACACCATAACAGGTTCAAACCCCAAAGCTTGATCCAGATATGGGCAATATTCTGGATACAGTGATCCGGAATGCTTATATAGTACTTACAGGGGTTGAGGAAAAATAGCCACTGTGAGGTAGTAAATAAAGCTATAGACATGAAACTGACACCAAATTGTAGTGGAAAGTCTGATGAGTCAGTAATGTGTCCACAGATTTTATATCGCTTCAACATTTATGGAGCTAGATCCAGAGGAAAAACTACCATTATAGAAATATTATTTTTCATGAATAACTATTGAACTAATAATGATATGTAGGTGGTTCCAAATGCTATTGGTAGGTTTTTAAGAACCTACCAAAAGCATTATTGGTAGGTTGCTATTGGTAGGTTTTCAAGAATCCAGTGTTGAGAGTCAAATAAATGTAATAATATTACTTTTGGTGTAATAACATTATGGAGAAATCAGCATCGGTTCAAATGATAATGTAGGTTTGCATTGTCGAGAGGAACTGAGCTGCCTTTGCAGAGGTTTGCTTTTTCATAAAACTAGCCATTAAAAGTGCATTTTTGTGTTTTCAAAATCTGATCTGAGATCTGTGGTTCAGCCAGTTAGGCCGTTTTCTAATGAGAAGTAAGCAGTTACGTGTGGCAGAGTTACAAAGAGGACCATGGAAAAACCCGATCCATACGGAAGTCTTCAATAGATACATATAAGTGATAGAAATACACATTTATGGCAAGGCAAGGCAATTTTATTTATATAGCACATTTCATACATAGGAGCAGCTCAATACGCTTTACATAAAAACAGAGAACTGATAAAACAATTGAATTAGATGCATTAAAAATGTGCGTAAAGTGTTAAAATATGGCACTACAGAGTTGTATGATTAAATACTACAAATTAGCTGGATCTGAAGCCAAAGAGGTTTAAAAAGGAGTCTGACGTGAACTTTCCAGAGATCGTTTCTGCCTTTTTTTTTTCCTTTTTTTTTTTTTGCTTTGCCAAGTTGGCTGCACCACAGAGGCTCATAAACATCCCTGAGTTACTGGCGGTAAATCCCTGAGCCAGACTGCGCTGCCCAGAGCACAATCACCCTCCACAGCTGTCTATCAGATGTCCTCGGGTCTATTTGGGGAGACAGGCCACTCTAAATTCCACTCCCTGAGATAATCCTGAGGAGAAAGATGGGGATGAGAGGCAGCAGAGATGGATGAGGGATGACTATCATTCTGGAATTTTCCTAAGCCACTGGTGCAACTTGTTACTCTGTAATGCTCGGCAGCCTTACACGACGTTATTCTGACCAGCTAATAAAATAGACAAAAGGGCACAAAGAGTGAAAGGGTGCATAAGGTGAGGCAGGGGAGGGGTAAGAGAGGCAAATCTGCAACTGATGTGATAAATGGCTGAGGGGAGACTGGAAAAGAGGAGAGGCGAGATGAGGTGATGACAGCGGTGTAAACAATACCATAGCGATGAAGTGCCACATTAAGGCAAGTTAAGACAGTGATTTGAAACAGAGTCTCGCCTCGTGCCGCATTAAACGTGTCACAGTTCTTGCATTTCCTTGTGCCCTACCTGTCAAAATCTTTGACACACTGTCTGCTTCAGCACTATTCCTTTATTTTTTATTATTTTCAACATGGTACATCACTACTAAAGACATCCAAAAAGAACACGTATGGAATTATGCGGTAAAGGAAAAAGTGTTAAACAGCCTAGAACATGTTTTATTTTAGATATAAAGTAGCCACATTTAGCTTTGATGAAAGTTTTGCACACCGATGACCTGGAACAGTTTTCAAAGCACAGGTGAGTTGATTTGTGTCATTTCTTGCCTTGTGCCATAGGCCATTAGTTATCTTGTGCAGAAATTTGCAGGAATTCTAAAGTACAGGGGGAAGAAATGAGGCAAACAGCATCAAGTCAGTCTGAGAATGAACAAAATGAATAAAATCATCAAGAATATAAACATAGATGAACAAAATAATGAGAAAAATTAACAAAAAAAATATTCAAAAAAATTCAAGCAAAATGAATTGAAGAGAAACAAACATTAGGGAAAAGTAACAACAACAATGAAAATACAAACAAGATTAGGGAAAAAAAAGAAAATGTTAGCAATACGACGCAAAATAAGATAAAATCAGAGGAAGGGCAGGTACAGAGTCAACAGCCATGTTAGGGCCACTACAAATACTGTACAAATTCATTTTAAGACAAGAAAGTAAGTAGAAAAGACAGTCATTATTTTAAGAAGTGGTCAGTCAATAGGAAAAATCTCAAGTACTTCGAATGTGTCTGCACCTCCCAAAACCAACAAACGCTCATGAAACTGGCTCTCAGCTGCAGAGGAGATATTTATCCTCAGAAACCTCCCGCATGGCATTTCATTACTTTGGTGATTGCACATGGGGACTCAGCCGAAGTTCTTGGAGTCTTTTCAAACTTACTGATCTTCATTTCTGAAAGCAATAATAAAGATCTTTCTCTTTATTTAACTTGTTTTTGCTGTAATATGGATTTGTACAGTAGTTGTAGTAGCACAAACAGGGATAATACTGGTACCCACACATCCTTTACATAAGATGACAGAAGGCAATGGCACACATTAACTCCCGACAAGTTTAAAGTCTATATTGATCCCCAATAGCAGCAGTAAAATATTGTAGCTATTCTTCCTGATGTCTGACAGAAGTGGATGGAAAAACAGCACAAAGTAATTACATAAAGAGTTACAAAACAAAATGAGACACATTCGGACAGAGCAGAGAAGGCAGGCAGGTATCATTGATAACATAAAATTACTAACAAGATAGATATTTATAATGACTTTTACATCCAGCTAGTTTATCTTATTACTTTACATTCGCATTGTCATAATTTACAATGTGAATATAAAGCAAAAATAATTTACAACATACAGTATATACATAATTTCTTACAATATAGATAGTGTATATATGATTACTCACAACATATTGATGCTTTGGATCAAGTCAGTTTATTTTGTGTTTTTCTCCTTTAAATTTGCATAATCATCATTTACAACATATATAATTACTTACATTATAGATATTTATCATTTCTGCAATACAGACATATAATTACTCATAGATCAAGTCAGTTATGCTGTTACAATGTTTTTGCATTGTCATCATAATTTACAACATATACAATCGATGTATGTTATATATACATGTTATATATATATATATATATATATATATATATACTCTTAGATGAAGCCAGGTAATTTAGCTACAATATGTTCTTTAAAATGGAAAGTGTTTCAGGTAAATACCTTAGGATAGAATGCAAAGCTGTCATTTAAGCTAATTCAATCTAATGTAACAGTTCTATACTCATTCTTTCACAGTTCATATGTCTTCAGTATTAATGTACAATGTTGAAAATAATAAAGAATAAACTTTTGACAAATAGTGCAAATGCCCAGTGTTTCTAAAAGACATGTTGTACTTGACGTCTGATGCTTTAAACTAAAAGAGCACAGCAGAGAGGAGCGGAAAGATGATCTGGTCCTCCTAAAGCCGATGAACAAACATTGACAACTGTTCAGTGTGTGTGTCTCTAATCTGTCCTGTCTCTCCTCCAGTGACGTCTCATCAACAGGATGCCGGAGCATGTGTGAGTGATCAGGCTTTGTGTTCCTATTTTAGACGATTCACTAACCCACACACATGCACAGTGCAATATGCATATTTTGAGCTATTGCTGCTATGGTAAACTCTGGTCTTTCGTCTAAATTTTGTCCATTCTTTATTTTACAGGCAAGAGGTAAGGCTGAAAAAAGCTGAGCATGAATTAAAAACTCATGTTTACAGTTAAGCTACAGTGTTCTCACTTATGTTCTGAATACAGAGGAAACCAAAGATTTCAGCGTCAAGGAAGTTGATGCTTAAGGTAAGATTTATCAAGAACTCAGGTTTAACCTCAGTGCGTTGTCTGAGTTTCACCACATGAGGGCAGTACAGGATCAAGCACATGATAATGTGCAGGCAACATTTACATGTACTTGAATAGTTTTGTTTTTTTTTAATGTACTTCTGAGAGTAGATGTCTCATTTTTACTCTTTCCCGGTTACATTTATGATGAAAGAAAAATGTACTTCTACTCAGTTTCATTTGGCCACCACTCAGTGAGTAGGAGTAAAGAAGAATGAAAGGAATGAAAAAAAATGAACAAAATGGTTAAACTAAGCAACAAAATGAGCAGAAAGTTTGACCAAAATGGAAACATAAGCAAAAACGGAAAAGGAAAAAAAAATAATTAATAACACCAAGGAAAATAGTTGAGTAAGTGATAAAATACAAAACATAACAAGCACAAATGAAAAGCATTATTAAAAATGAAGAAAATAATCAAGTAATAAAAATTAACAATCAGGAACTTGAGAAAATGAGCAAGTAAATGAGCAAAATAAAATTGCAAGTTAAGAAAAATCCTTAAAGTAAGCAAATAAATGAGCAAAATCAAAACAAATAATGAGGACGTTGTCCTGTATTTCCTCCCATTTGTGGAACAACAACCAAAATATTGAAAATGGCTCTAAAAATTCCTGGATCCAGATGGTGATCTAGATCACCCTCACAACCTCCTCAATGGTTCCCTGTGCTATTTCCAACCTATCCTGCAAATGTCATTAAAACCTGTGCATAACCTTTAGTTAGCAAACACACTAGCTCTGATGGAAACTTCACTATATGCACGTTTTCATCATTACATTCAAATTCAGGCAGTGAAAAAAAATGAAATAAAACATAAATCAAATCAACAAAAATAAAAGAAATAATCAACTCAAATTAAGAAAATGTTGCAGGAAATTAACAGAACATTCTCAAAAATAAAGAAAATAATCAAGAAAATGAACCAAATAAAGAAGAAAATAAATAAGGTTTAATACAATTTGAAAGCAAATTGAAAGCAATCTCATACAAATGACAATGTCATCTGTCAGATTTCAGCAAAACATTACTATTAACAGGTACATGTATAATGGCCCCTCTATTCTATTCTATTCTATTCTATTCTATTCTATTCTATTCTATGAGGTTCCTCAATATAAAGCAAACATGTATTTTTTTGCACAATTTACAAAGTTTACCTCTGTTACATGGCATATTGACTACTCCGTGTCATAGAAAAGCAGAATGTGAACATTTTGTCCTCATTTCTGCAGAGTCTCATGGTTGCCAAAGCCAAAGAGGAACTGGAACAGGAGGTCCTGGTAAAAGAAGAGGAGAAGCAGAAGTATCTGGCAGAGAGAGCTCCTCCTCTAAACACCAGCGGCATGAACCTTTCACAACTACAGGTGACTTGTCCTCAACCTCTCTGAATTCTCCCACATCCTTCCTATTTTCACTCCCTCCACTGGTTTCTCAGTAATTCAAAACCTGTGAAAGCTGCCAAAAATGCTGCATCTCCCATACTGCTAAAGGCAGTCGTTGTTAAAGCACGCCAAAGCGCTTTTTTCCAACCTGGATGCTTTTTCAAAGTGTGTTGCGCAACTTACAGTTTCTTCCACCACTTATTCATCAAAACCTGACAAACAATAAAAGGTGATATTTCAACATTAAGTCTGTGTCATTAGAAGACTTCAAGGCAGGATGGATCCGTTCAGTTTGACATAGGAGGAGGGTGTTTGCGTGCAGCAACACTTTTGTAACGAGTTCAAATTACTAACTGAAAAATGTTTTACTGTGTTTTTAATAGGACCTGTGCAAAGAGCTCCACGCCAAGATAGATGTGGTAGATGAGGAGCGGTACGACATCGAAGCCAAAGTCATGCTCAATACACGTGAGGTATTTAATTCTCACCCATTTCCAGAAGTGAACACCATATAGTGCTGGTCAGATGTGGGTAGTACTCAAGTATAGTTACTTAGTTACATATACTTGAGCAGTATTTTCCAAAAAAAATGCACTTTTGAGAGCTACAGTAAATGAGTAGGAGTAAAACAAAAAGAAACAAAAAAACATCAGCTTCAACAAATGAGTGCACAATGCACAAAACAATCAAGTAGTTCATTAACAAGGAAAGGAACAAAATAAACACAAACTACTAGAAAACAATGAAATAAATTAAAAATGAACAAAATACACAACAAGAAAAAGTTTTTAAAAATCAAGTGAATTGAAAATGTACAATACAAATAATGAAAGTGAATTAAAATCAACAAATGTGTAACAAAATGAGCAAAATTAACAAAAATGATCAAAATAACCAATAAAACTGAACAAAAATCAACCAAATGCACAACAGATTGGACAAAAAGTATCAAAAAATTAAGTAGATTAAAAGAAATGCACAATATAACAAACATACAAACAAAATGAAAAAATAAGCAGGCAATTTGTTAAATATAATCAAAATAACCAATGAAACTGAGCAGCAATCAACAAAATGCACAAATATGAAGACAAAATAATCAAGTAAATTAAGAATGTACAATATAACAAAAAAATTGAAAAAAATCAACAAACATGCAACAAAACTGATCAATATAACTAATGAAATTGAAAAATTTCAACAAAAAGAAGAAAAAAATCAAGAAAAATAAAAATACACAATATAACCTACAACATCAAATAAACATCAAAATAAACAAAACAATAAAGTCAATGAAAAAAATAATCAAAATAATCAAGTAAATTAATAAAACTGTACACTATATCTAAGAAAATTGACAAATATGAAAAAAGAACCAATAAAACTGACTAATTTAAAGAATTAATGTAATAAATTCCACATCCTTATGTTACTCCCTACTTGAGTACTTTTTTCTTGACAAACTTGACTACTTTTACTCAAGTACTTATTTTTAGTATTTAGTACTTATTTTTATGAGTATTTCTACTTCAACTTGCTTGTTTCAACTTATTGCACCCACCACTGGTGCTGGATAATTCTCAGAAATGGTTGTATTTATTTTGTGTCCCATCCAGATTAAAGATCTGAACATCAAGGTGTTGGACCTCAGGGGGAAATTTAAGAGGCCCAACCTACGTCGTGTCCGTGTGTCAGCTGACGCCATCCTTCGCTCTTTGCTGGGCTCCAAGCACAAAGTCTCCATGGACCTGCGAGCCAACCTCAAGTCCGTCAAAAAGGAGGACACAGAGAAGGTGTGTGTGTGGGGGGGGGGATTGAAAAGAAGACAGAACATTTAATTGCTTATGTACCCTCTACTGTTTATCACATTCATTGATACATGAGATTTGATATAAAAAAGTGTGTAATAATGAAAAACACCTCACGCACATGTGTACATACAGCTACGACTCAACAACCTCATGTCCAAAAAACGTTCAGTCAGCTGGAAAGATGCAATAATAATGCAGCACTATTAATATTTACTTTGACTTGTACTGTATTTCATTTTGGAAGGTATGGAGGCAACGCATCCAATTTTTTGTTTCCAATCCCAATTACAGGGAAGTTGGGACGTTGTGTTAAATGAAAATAAAAACAGTGATGTCTTTCTTGGCCTTCACTTTGTCATGATAAAGTTTTAATTTGTACTTGTAGATGTAGTGATGAACTGTGTTCACTGACCATGGTTTTCTGAAGTGCTCCTGAGCGCACGTAGTAATATCCTTTATAGAATTATGTCATTTTTTAATGCAGTGCTGTCAGAGGGATTGAAGGTCACGGGCATTCAGTGTTGGTTTCCAGCGTTGCTGCTTACTTGAAGAAATGTTTCCAGAGTCTCTGAATCTTTTGATGATATTATAGACTGTAGATGATGAAATCTCTACATTCCTTGCAATTGTATGTTGAGAAATGTTCTTAAACTGCTGGATTATTTAGCCAAAGTGGTGAACCTCACCCCATCCTTGTCAATGACTGAGCCCTTTGGCGAAGCTCATTTTATTCTTAATCATGACACTGACCTGTTTCCAATTAACCTGTTCACCTGCGGAATGTTCCAAACAGATGTTTCTGCAGGTGCATTCCTCAACTTTTCCAGTCTTTTGTTGCCCCGTCACAGATCTTCTGGAACATGCTGCAGGCATCAAATTCAAAATGAGTGAAAAGTTGCAGTGTATTCAATTGAATATTTATTTATTTATTTATTAGGGACAGTGCATATTAATGAACATTTGCAACAAATACAGCTGTAAATATGCCAGATTATAGCACAACTGCTAATTTCTGTCTGTTGTTCCATATGACAACATGAATGCAAATCATTATATTATATGTTTATACTGTATGTTTTACACATTTCCAATTTCACTGGAATTGGGTTTGTAAAGCCCTGGACAAGATCAAATTGTTTATATACACGACCTGTCAATCATATATCACTAGCATGCCTATAGTGACTCAGACGAGGATCACTGTGGAAAATCTAAAGACAAACACAAATACTGTATGAGTCAATTTCAATTCCGCTGGATTATTGTTTCCTTTGCATTTCTCCACCTGGCTGAACGTTTTCAATATTGGGATTGTGGTTTGTAGGTTTGAGAAGCTGCAAAGTTCCAGTTAAACAAGTGACATCAGTGCTATTGGATACCTGAAAAGTGTGTTTATGAGTGTGTGAAGGGTGTGTTTGAGATACTGAGCAGCAGGGCGGCGACCATGTGTGTCTGAGGGAAGGTACAGTACACCAAACAATGATCCCATTGTACACAGGAGAGTAGGTTTTGAGTCCAGTTTTGCTCACTGGTCAGTGTATGTGCAAATTGGCCAGTGTGTGTCTGTACAAACCAGTTATACCAGTACAGTATTCTTATTCATTCACAGCTGACAACACAGGACTCAGGGACAGACTTTTAAAGATAAAATAAGGATAATAAAATCGTGTAAATGTGCCCTACTTCACAGTGATTGATTGTCATCTTATACTGTACCATTGTTCCCTCCTGTGTGCATTTGCAGAAGAGGCCAGTAGAGGACAGTGACTGGAGGAAGAATGTGGAGGCCATGTCAGGGATGGAGGGGAGGAAGAAGATGTTTGATGCTGCTAAAGGTCCTGCTCAGTGAACCCAGAAGCCTGACTGATATCATGAATGTGGGATTAATCCATTACTGTTCCTCCTGCACATAATTAATTTGTTTTTCAGCATTCATCCTGCAGTATGTCTCAGCTTCTGCTTCATATTATCATCCTGCTGTGGAGGTGAGAAGGAGCCACACACTCATTGAAAGAAGGGGATATTAGGATCACCTTTGTACAAACTGTGTACCTGCTATGCAACACATAGAAGATATAGATGTTTAGTACATTTATTATTCTTATATATCTTCTGAATTTCATGCCGCAGGGCTTTGAGAAAAACCTTGCGAATTATACATCAAAGTGTGTCTACAGTCTGGGAATAGTGCACAATTATTTATCTTTGCAATTCAATGAAAGGTGTCAAAAATGTTTTAAAAAACTGTGATTGTCCCACGTCAGAGCCACACAACTTCATTGTACTTTAACACAGGAATGTGGTTAAAAGTGTAAAATGGTCACAAAACATTTGACAAATTGTTTTTTTGTTTGTTTGTTTGTTTTTTACATCTGGGCTGGTTTTTACAAAGTTTACAATGGAATTGAAATGGGAGTCAGTGGAGCGGAATTTGTGTGCATTAGAGTGGGAGTGGAGAAAGGCTCTGAAATCATCCAAAAAATTTCTCCTTAAACTGCTGTTAGTCAAAGATTGTTTACAACAGCCTCACAATTTTTTATCAGAAATGAAGTCACATTTGTCCTCTTTCAGGATATCTGTGAACCAACACCCACTGACTTACAGAATTTAAAATAAGAGCCTCAGAGGCAGAATGTTCATCCAACTGCTGCATTAACTTGCATATTACATGAGACCAGAGGTGTCCATTCAACTCTCTGAGTAACTCTCGGTTATTTAACTCGCTGTGTCTCACACGATTTACACTGAACCTACACAAAAATTACATCAGGGCATTGAGACAAACCTTCTATCAGTCCTGGTGATGTAGGAGGCGTTATAATTTAGGACCGAATCTGCCGCAAGTAGCAGGTACTGTACACTCAAAATTTCGTTGAAATTTTCTAGTACTGACTGCATCCTTAATGTAACAATTGGAGAATATTATGTCAATAAATGTCATGATATTGGAAAAATGATATGAGCTGGCTATTTTTGATATTCTTGCTTGGGAATGTGATGTATGGATTGCAATATCATGACCTGTGATGTAAAGATATGTAGCCCATCAGCTGGATTTACAGTATGTAAGAATTAGCCCATCTATAAAATGCAAAATACAACTTTTCTTTGTAAACTCCTTTGTCATGTGAACGTGGTCACTGAAGTGAAATAAATGAAAAAAAAAATAACACTGTGGGATCAGACTTTTGGCTCTGACTGTTTTTGCAGGATCATTTGTCTGGCATCAGTTCAACAAATACAGTTTTACTTATTCAGCATGTCACGGCCAGGCTCAAGACCATGACAAAGTAAGAGACACAAGACGGGTAGGCTGCCAATTTCAGTTACTTATTGTAAATTAAAACAAGATTAAATGTGAAGATCAATTACTCAATGGTTGTGCTCAACAACAGACAACATGATGCTGCGGTCATCAGGCTGCTGCTCCAAGGGAGTCCACCCTCGAAATGAGTGGGTCAGGAGGAGAGAGAGGGAGAGCGGGCGAGATGATGACTCTTATACTGTATAAGCCAGCACGCACAAGGCCCAGGTGCAGCTGATCAGACAGCTACTCCTGCAAAAACTAGGGGAGACCAGGGCAAGGTTAATCAAAAAGGAGCGGGGTCATCACAAGCATTAGTCATAATCCCAGATGTGGGCAGAATAAAAAATTTACACATTAACACAATTACTGTATGCTGTTTCTTGTACTTAAGTATTTTTAATGTCCCTCTGAGAGGAGTTGTTTTGCAGAATACTTTACTAAAACTGAACAAAAGCAAAAAATCTACAAAATAAGCAACAAAAAAACAAAACATCAAAAAGAAGCAAAAATCAACAAAAATAATTGAATGAATAAACAAAATTATGTATTTGTTTTGCAGAATTCTTTTTAGTCAGTCATTTTTGTATTGATTTTATTTTCCCATACTAATAATATACTGCCAATGAAACAGTAGAGATCAGCGCAACACCAAATTTAATCAAATAACCAAAAACAAACAAGATGTAACCAAAAAAAGAGAAAATAAGCAATAGAATGACCAAAAATAAAAAATAATAGAGTACGTGAACAAAAATGAACAATAAGCAACAAAATTAGCAAAAACTAACAAAGTAATTGTGTAAATTGACAAAAATTAACAAACTAACCATCAAAATAGTACACAATAACAATAATTACACATTAAAAAACTCAACAAAATGTGTCATAAAAAGGCAAAAACATAAGCAACCCAGTGAGCAAAAATGAACAAGATAAGTGAGCAAATAAACAGAAATGAATGAGATACAATAAAAAATGAGTAAACATAACAAAAAAAAGTAGGAAATTCATTTTTTAAAAATCAACAAAACAAGCTACAAAATGAGCAAAAATCAACAAAATAATCAGCGAAATAAACCAAAGGGAGGGAGCGAGGGAGGAAGGGAGGAAGGGAGGGGTGTGCAGTGCATCACATGTTCCCCAGTAGTTTAGGACTATGCAGCAGAAATAAAGTGATTCGTCATGGTAAGAAGTAAAGGTGAAACACTCGTCTTAAAGGTATAGAACGATTTTTCTCGGCCCACATTTTTCAGCAGTCATCAAGTCATGACTAATTTTTTAAAGAAAGCAGGCAAGTTGGTAAACATGCTGTAGTTCAAATTCAGAGCAAACTACATGAGAAAATTAACAAAAACAAATCAGATGATAGACAAAAATGAAAAAAACAATGAACAAGAGTAACACAGAGGAGCAGAAAATGGACAAAATAACCAAGAAAATTGACAAAATTTAAATCAGTCAAAAATGAATAGAACGTAATCATACAAAGAACCTGTCAGCCATCCTTGCCATGCTACTACATGTCAATAAGCAATAAAATATCATTTTACCTCAAACTTAGCCTGCAACTCACATTTAGGCCTCAACCCAGCTGAAAACCAGTGCTGTAATAATAATCATAATAATGGATTTAAGTAGAGATTTTTAATGCACCCAAAGCACTTTACAGTCAATCCATTATGAATTCACTCCACAGACACACTGGTGGTGGTAAACTACAGCTGCCCTGAGCACAGTGATGGAAATGTGGCAGCCAATCCACACCACTGGGCTCTTCAACCACCATCAAACATTCATTCACATTCATACACCGGTGTCACCGACACTGGAGGCAAATTGTCTTGCCTAAGGACAAAGAATGACAAGGACGGAGGAGAGTTCAAACCCTTCGACCCATTCTACCTCCTGGGCTACTATCGCCTGAGTTTCCTGAATTGAATCAACCGTCAAAGTAATATTTGAGGGTAGATTCAAGATAACTATTGAAGAGAACTATTCAGGCCAAACATTAAAAATAACATGTATATTTGCTCATGAGTGAGTTATACATGATAGAAATTTATCAGGATCATACAGTCAAAGTGAGCTTCCATTTTAAGTGGTGCATTTCTGCTCATATAAGGTAATGTCAGGCTCTGCACAGATCAGAGTTATGTCATCCTGCAGCTGTAAAACGTTCTCCTTTGTTGCTGTCTGTTTTGCATGGTCATAAGGCAGTGTTTGACAATTGCTTCCGTAAAGGTGCTTTGATTTTTATCGCTTTATCTATGCAAGTGCAAAGGTAATATGTTACCAAATTTTCATTGCAGTACTTCACATGCTTATGAATGCATTCATAAGCTTTCTATAGCATTTATATGTTAACCTGCTGCAGGCATCACTGAATCCAGCTACTGTTTGCCCCAGAAACAAGAAAGAAACACATGAATGAACATCAGGGCCTGAATTCTGTCCATTATCATCATGGTATCTCAGTCGGATTTCTGTGTTTACGAGTGTAGCTCTCGTGGGCAGCAGGTATGTACAGGTGTAGTACAGTACAAGGCAGGTGCATTTGAGGGTGTGTGTTGATCTGGGTCAGAGTCCGACACCGGCCGACTCTGGGGAAGGGTGTGGCCTCATGCAGCAAAGCAAACAATGACTCAAACTGTAAAGAGAATCAGCACTGGTGCCCAGGTGGAGGTGTGTGACGGCACAGAGATGTTTACAGTGATTTTTTAAATATTCAATTCCACTCTAATAACACTTTTATATATAAATATAAATATAAATATGTATATATATATGTGTGTGTGTGTGTGTGTATGTACATATATTCATTTAGGAACTTACATTTTAAAGTGAAAGAGTGTAAGACTGAATAGAATTGTGTCTTTATGATTTTCCATATTTGTGTTTGCTGACTTAGTTTGTTCATTTCCATTCATTTTGTTAATTCATTAATTCATGTTTGTGCATTCTCTTGATAATTTTATTTATTAAAAAAAATGTCGCTATTTCATTTTTTGTGTTGCTTTTCTCAATTTCTATGTGTATGTTTGTGAGACATTTTTCCTCATTCTTGTTTTGTGAATTTTATGGATTTGGTGTTATTTTAGGCTGCTAAAATTTGATTTACTTTCGCGAAGTCCACCATTTGTTCTTACACACTTTATCTTTTACTTTTAAACAGAAAATTACTGTATTCTGTGCATTTATTGTGAGTGTTTTGCTGGTTATATTGTACACTTAATTTACTTGCTTATTTTTTTCTCATTTTTGCACACTTTTCTGGACATTTTGTTAGTTTTGTTCAGTGTCATTGTTTATTTTGACATTTGTTTCATTCATTTTGTTGTGTATTTGTTATTCATTCATTTTGTTGATTATTTTTCTGATATAGTTTTTTTATTTTGTTCCTCTTTTGATTATTTGATTATTTTGTGCTCATTTGTTGGATCTCATTTACTCTTTTTTATGTAACTAAATGTAACTGAGTAAAAGTACATTTTTTTTCCACCATAAATGTAGCTGTGTAAGTGTGAAATAGCTACTCTCTGAAGTACATTTTTTGGAAAATATTCCTCAAGTACATGTGACTGAGTAAATGTACTTGAGTACTACCCACCTCTAATATGCAAATATTAAAGGCGTAAAATTAGGGAAACACTGTTCTAAAGTGTAAAAATATGTGACCGTGTTATAAGTTTAGTGCGTATGAAGGTAGTTTCATGTTGACATTAGGCGAAAATTCGTCCATTATGTCTGAGTTTGCCCAAACCATCAGTTTGAGTAAAGTACGCACAAGAATCAGTCATAATTGAAAGTACAGTACATCCATGGACAGCCTCTCTCTCTCTCTCTCTCTGTCTCTCTCTGTCTCTCTCTCTCTCAGGTGCGTCGCTGTACCTCTCGTGCGGTCACGTGACTCGTCGGTGAACTCCGCCGGGGTAAAGGTGCACGGCTTTGTGCCGCACTCAGTGTAATTTGACTGTCGCACTCAGAGAGCTACTCTGTCGCCTTTCTGCCTGTGAGCTAAGGAAGCGACACTTAGCTTGTTTACCTTTAATTTAAAAAACACAATGTCTATCAGTCGGCAAAACTGGTCCGCCTTGTCCAGGTAAGATCGTTTATTAAAATATACACATTAAAGGAAACGTTAGGGCGTTACATTAGCTAAATAAGTTCACTGTCTTTAGCAGTTGCTTTATAATTAGCAAACACTATGTATCAAAGTATTTCCACTCGTATTATTGGACCTGATGCATATTAAATATTAATGAATTAACATGTATTGTAAATGAAGTGCTATAGAAATGTCCGCTGCTACGTATTTACCCTCTGTCTGTACTAACCTGCTGCACCAGTAAGATAATAGTTTCATTTATTTCTTCCTAAGTCTTGGATAATGCAGATATAATAATTGTCAACTTAGAAAAGCAAACAACTGTGACTATGCTTATAAATAGTTGTTGAACTAGTAAAGCAGGTTTCGTGTAACGGTTATTATATTCACAATCTCTCAAGCAAAATGACTTTCTGTAGGTTGCAGGCAAGGGTGTGTATTTTGTCTTAACATTTGGGATGGGGTGGGGGTGTGGGGCAAAATGATTAAAAATGTCTAAAAAATAATGAAGAAAATGATGAAAAATGAACAAAGTAACCAAAGAAAATGATTAAAAATAAATGGAGCACTCAAGAAAATGAACAGAAATTAAGAAACTGACCAAGAAATGACATAAAAATGAACCATAAAGCCATAAAAGTGATAAAAAAAACCAACAAAATAGTAAAAAAATGAGCAAAATTGAACAAACTCTTGAAGAAAGTAAACAGAATGAGCAAAAGAAGCAACAAAATGTACAAACATATACCAAGGTATCAAGAACAATGAACAAAATGAAGAAAACAAGCAACAAAATAAAATAAAAAACAAAATAATCAAGAAAATGAAATTAAACAATGAGACAAAACTGCCATTACTTCTGTAAAGCAGGATTTTTAGAGATGAAAGAGGTGCACAGCTTCTAAAGGAAAGTGTTTTATTGGAACAAATGGACATTTTACAAATATTGAGGGGGATGAATCCCATTAAAGGTCCCATTCTGTAAAAAAATAACCACCTTTTACTGGGTTCTGAGGTTTATATGAACTCTGTGATGTAAAATAAAAGGTGTGAAAATATGAGCATGCTCAGTACTGGCACTCCTGAATAATCCATACAAGATGGAAAATCAATTTTTGTGATTTGTAACATTCATAACCGCTCATAGTTAAACTAAAGTGCATTAGTTCCACCACCAAGAGCCAGTTGAAGCTCGAGTAGGTTCATTTTTCTTCTTCATGCAATGATACAGTGTTTTATACTGTTTCTTTTTATCAGACAGAAGTAAAAGTAACAGATGCTTCTGTTACCTTGACATGTTAAGGCCCATTTATACTCCATGTTAAGTCTGCATGCGGACACAGTCTCAGCGTGCATTACGTTACAAGTTAGGTCCGTTTTTGATTGGCTTATGCATTTGTCCTTAATGTAGAAAATGCTGCAGTGCCACTGGAAAGTGTGGGGGCACTGCAGTGCAGTACAGCTCACAAAGAAGAACAGAACTCATAGAAGAAGAACAGAACACAAATTACAATACCGAAAGATTAACAGAAATGGCTCAACTTTTTGAGGACAGTCTGTGCCATAGACTGTATATATTAGTGACATCTTGGAGGCAAAAATAGGATGCAACCATATTCGTACAAGCGGCATGTGATGTAGGGGAAGCTAACTAACTGCTAGCTTTCAGACGCACTACAACTTTACCAAGCAGTGCGAAACAAAATCATATTACAGGGTTGTTAGTGTAAACACTTACCCACAACTGTAGTCAAATGTATCTCAGGTAAAACCATGTCCATATTGAATAAATAGAAGATACCAAGTTCCGGCGACAATGCAGCCGTGAGGGGGGCCACAAGCCAGTTTTCTTTCTTACGCCAGTCCCAAGCCCGGATAAATGCAGAGGGCTGTGTCAGGAAGGGCATCCGACGTAAAACCTATGCCAAATCAAACATGCGAATCATTAATATGACTTCCAAATCGGATCGGTCGAGGCCCGGGTTAACAACGACCGCCATCAGTGCTGTTAACCAACAGGGTGCTGGTGGAAACTGGACT
>JAQQAE010003939.1:0-19445 GCA_029823295.1 Pseudamia nigra | reverse complement strand
AATCTAGCCTCTCTGACTTTGTCTCCAAAACATCTTACATGTGCTGTCCCTCTGATGTACTCATTCCTGATCCTATCTATCCTCATCACTCCCAAAGAGAACCTCAACATTTTCATCTCTGCTACCTCCAGCTCTGCCTCCATTCTAAACATTTTCAGCTCAAGATCCAATAAAGCAGGGGTCTCAAATTCATGCCGTGCAGGGTCGTTAGCCTGCAGGTTTTCTCTCCAACCAGAGTCCAAACAAGCAGATTTTACTGAGAAACTCCTTCCCTCTGACTACTGATCAGTGAAAACACCTGCTTTAGTGACTGGCTGAATAGAAAACCTGCAGGGTCTCGGCCCTCCGTGGCACGAGGTTGAGACCCCTGTAATAAAGTAGCATCTACTTCGTGAGCACTAATGTACAGCGTGCAATGGGATAAATATATCTACCTGCTCCAGGGATCAATAAAGTTCCACCTATCCATCCATCCATCTAAAAAAGTACAAATTCCTCCCCAAACACCTACAAAGCCCTCAATAACCTAACCCCCTCTGATCTGCTGACTCCGACGTCCTGACCCCATCACAAGAACCAAGCACTGAACCCTGAACCTTGGGGGACCAAGCCTTTGGCCCCACCCTCTGGAATTCTCTCCCACAACACATCAGGGACTCGGACTCATTACAGACGTTCAAATCACTGATGTGTTCAAACTGGCATTCCCATAGTTTTTAACATTTATTACTGTCTTTTCTGCTTTTTTTCATTCTGTTGTTAAGCATATTTGGAGTTTCCTGAAAAGTGCTATAGAAATTTTATTTATCATTATTTTGTGAATTATTTTGAGTTACATATTATAAAATGTAATTTTTTTTGTTGTAGTGAGTAAAAGTTAACTAAATATAATTTGTAATAATCACAAATAATTATGAAATTGAGAGTAATTAACACAAATCAGAAAAATGAACAATATAATCAACAAAATAAGTAGGAAAATACAGTAATAAACAAAGTGAACTTAAAAATCAAAAAAATTATCCCTAAAATTAGCAAGAAATCAACAGAATACGTAATCAACACATTTAACAAAAACAAACAAAATCAACAAAATGACCAAAAACAGAGAAAACAATAAGAAAATTAACCAAAAACAATCAATAGAATGAACACAAAATATCAATAAAACAAACATGAACAATATTAAAACAATTCACAAAAAGGAACATACTAAACAACAAAATGAACTAAAAATCAGCAAAATAATTGAGAAAATGAACAAAAACACTGTAGAAAACACATAAAACACACACATGCCTGAAAGTAAAGGAGGCCACAGAGACGTGATGCTGTTGCAAAGCTTTTATTGAAGAAATAAAAACAGGAGTTGACTACAGGTCTTTTCCAAAGATCAACAACAGATAAGATGTCTGATTTCAGCAACAGTGGATCGAGCTCATTTTCAGCCATGAAGCCCGAACCTGATAGAAACGTCTACTGTGTGGATTCAGAGACAACTCACCAGCACCGAACAGAGGCATCATCTTTATTTACTTTGGTAAAGACGAGTAAACGAGTGAGGCACGCTGACAGAAACAGCAACAGCAGCGATTCAATACTGCTCCGCCAAAGGCACTTTTACAAACGTCGGAGAACAGAGACAGTAGACAACACAAATACACTGAACAAATCCAAAAACAAACAAACAGCTTTTTCTTTATACTTTCATATCAAGACTTTCTGATGAGATTCATGTTCGATATGCTCCCTTTAAGGTGTTTAATGTGTCTACACACAAACACCACCAACCAACAGGAGGGTTTAACGACAGCACAGGTTGAACCAGGCTAAGCTTTGTACAAACATGTGCTAATGAGCTGGTTTAAGATGACTAGATGGAGCATTAAAGAAAAAAGTACTGTACTCTTAGGCCCTCAGTTACATTTAACTACACACCTCAACGAGTGGCAGCCAAATTAGCACAAATGAGCAAAAAACAAACAAGTAAATTAATTAAATAAAAATGCCAAGCAAAAAAAACAAAAACGAACAAAATGATTGCAAACATTCAAAAATTAACCAAAAATGGGGGGGCAGAAATACACATGCATAGCAGCGCTAGTACACATAATGTGGAAATAACAAGAAAGTAACAATAAAAGTTTTATGGGAATGAATGGACACTATTTTCTATGTCTGTTGCTTTCTCAGTATGGCCGATTTGCATCCAGGTGCACAAAGACCCTTCCAAAGCAGCCTCTCACCTTCTGAAAGCGGCAGACTTCATCTCTCTATATTACACTCCTTACACAGCAAAAAAATCTACTACTGTGTGCTCACAAGTCATTTGATAAGACACAGTACCTATGAGTTGTGTAACAGTAGGAGTTCGCTTACAGCGGATTTATCAGTTTCTTGTTTGTTGCTAACTGAAATTATTTATAAGTGGGCAAGTTTGTAAATGTCTCTAGGTGGGTTTTTCCTTGAGTCACCTTCTCCTCTGACATGACCTTATACCCTTAGTATTGAAGAAATTAAAGCATTATATCAAAGTACCAAGGCCTGCACTGTTGCGTACTTCTACATAGTGCATATGGGGATGCGCTGCATTCTACTACAGCTAATAATTACAGTCCCTCACATTATAATTAGACTCTGAATCACTGCACTATATAGATTTAACTCCACAGTGTCATATGCTTTCACTCTGACTAGTGGATTTTTTTTATGTACAGAGTAAGGACCAAAGTATCTGTCAGTCCGATACAGCATTAGAATTGTATATGGATGCAAAAAATGAGAGACTATTCAGACACACACACAAAGGTTTTAGCAATATAAGAAGGATGGTAGTATTTTTAATGACTTTAAAGTACCTGGATGAAAATATGCTGAATTCAGAGATGGGGCAGCATTTTGAAGCTCTGCCGTCACTTCACTGTTCACTTGTCTTCCATCATCAGAAAGGAAATTCTCTCTGTACCTTTAACACGGCTGTGTAATTAACTGAGCAGGTCAGTGCTCAGTGACCTTTAATGCTTACTTCGACAAACCCCTGGCAACGTCTTGGTAAGCTGAAACCTAGCAACACATGCGACATAATGCTATATGGAAGCTCTATTTTTTCCTGTGCTGCCTGACATCCACTGGTAATCAGATAACTTTCTGTTTCCAGCTTAAGGTGACTAAAGTATCTAAGGAAGCTTTAGTGATCTGACATATTAATATGGTAGTGGTCAGTGTATTTTTCAATGTAGTAGATGTGAGATATGAATAGGAGGCTCTTCTATAAGAACAAAGAATCAGATTTAAAGCTTTTTGATGTTTAAGATGCAAATAATTTCTTTTCTGATGTTTTTCTGTTGATTTTTGTTTGTAATAGATGAATTGGTCACGGTATGTGCTTCAGATAGAGGCAAAACATTTCCCGATGATGTTGACTTAAGGCCTGGTACATACTGAAGAGTATTTTTGTGTACATGTACTCTATGTGACAGAGTACCTCTGTCTCACCTTCAGCTGAAACGCAAACACAGAACTTTGACACTTCATCATTGTCTTTCTTAAGGAAATACAAACTGCTCTTTTAATTTAAATGGTAACAAGTCTTTACATATTACACATGTTCATTGCTCAAATAGTCTGAGTTCTGCTTGGACGTATACTTTACTGATGGCTTAGCACAGTTTATTACAAAGTTTTACCTGGTTTTAACCACAGTCCATATTCACAAGGTGGGCATTTTTCCCTGATGTCACTCAGAATGTGGGAAACTTAAAAACTCTTATCAAAAGAACAAGATGATATTGACAAATTGACAAATCACCTTTACTTGACTGGATTTGAACGCACTGCATGTACTGTATGAACATTACAAAAAAATCTGTTACAATGAGCATAATGTTCTAAATTTTGGAAGGAAATACTTCATGTTCTAAGCTCATGTACATGAACTGTGTTGTACTCGCAGACTGAAATAGATGTGTGATTATAATTCAAAATGAATTCTTCCTTTTCATACTGTCAACTGTCCGTCTGCATATTCACTGCAGTTACTAATTGAGTAGAGAGATGGTGAAACACTTTGTCAATACATTTGTTTGACCTCCCCTCCCACAGTGTGACATCAGAAGAAAATGCCTGCGATGTGGATGTCAGAGTTAACGTGATCACTTAGGCTACATTCACACTGCAGGAATGCTTAATTACAATTTTTTTTGCTGAAATCCATTTTTTTTGCATTGTTGATCTCATTATATTTTAAATGCAATATCAGACATCAGACTCCGGTGTGAACAGTCGGAAGTGACCCGCATGTGCAGAAGAAGACGTGACGTGACGTGCAGCACACTCCTTACTGGCTGGTGGCGGTGATGCACCAATACGTTGTTTGCCAACCGCCATAAAACACTACAGAAGAAGAAGAACCACGGTGTATTTACAGAAGTAAATATGGATGCTACACAAGTCAGTGTGTGTGTGTCAGCTTTGAAGTTGTTGAGTCCATTGTTTACTTCTGATTTTGCCTCCTCCAGCACAGAATTGTGACGTCTGTCTCACTTTAGTGAGGTAAAAGTTGGATGAAATGCAGCATGTCCATTCAGGCTGAGGTCGCTTTGAAAAACATATGCATACTGTGTATGATTTAGAACCAAATACTGTATGAAAGCGGCCTGGGTCTGGTTTGAAAAAATCGGATCTGCGCTGTTCAGATTGTCATAAAAAAGTCAGATATGGATCACATATGGTGAAAAAAAGAGGATTTTGTCTGCAGTGTGAACGTAGCCATAAAGACTCTACTGTAAAATACCTTTACAGAGAAAGGCTGGTAGAGAAAATTCAATTAGAGTAAACACTAACAGAACCATTAAAAACAGCATGATGGATCAATGTTTAATATTTCAGTGAAGCTAAAATATCACCTTCTTTGTTCATATTATACCGATCCATAAAGACAACATAGATAAAATGAGGGAATTATTATTTCTGTTCATCAAATCTAGTGAAGAAATTTACATTTCTAGCGTTGTTTCACTTGGATGTTGATATTGTTTTTGTTAAACTAACTATTACTGTGTTATATTGAACTAAATTACAAATGTGACCAAATCAGTCAATCTTGGTCTGCAGATCTTGGATGGAATATATATTTTTTAATTTGGAAAGCTCTTATGGTCCCTTCTTTACCTTTTTAAACTTTAAACAAACACTAACATATAGCAAATGAGTGTCACAACACACAATACTGACATGAAGTCACCCAGTACCAACAGTAGAGTTTTCATTAAAGGATCATTGTAAGGACACTTATGCTTGAATCTGTACAGGTAAAATATTTCCTTATTTGTTAAATTTATCATAAAGTGTCAAAGCGGTTAGCCTTAAAATTGCATAGCCGTCTTAAATGTATCATCTCGTTCAGACTATGATGTAATTAATGTCACGGAGAGACACAGACTTTAAATATTTATATTGTTTTTTTTTCATGAGAGAAATGTGCTTAAACACTTAAATATAAAACAAATGTAAGGATTGTACTGTTCAGCCCAACTGAAAACTATTTAGTTTATACATAAAAGTAAATAATTCAGGAAGTGACAAGAAAATTGTCAATTAATGGGAATTTCAATTAACAGCTGCTTCACTGTTTTGTGTTTTGACACAGATAATAGCTGTGATTCTAGTTCCTGCAGCCCCATTTACTGTAAGTCACATTTGCCTCAGTCAAACAGAAATTATAATGTGACAGTTTGAGTGAAAATCTTTGGTGTTTGTTTAACTGTGTTGCAATGATGAGCTTCAGTGTGCAACATGTCTGTGGATTTGTGCTGTAAAAACACTTGAGAATAATAATGAAACAAGATATTCTAAAAAAACATGCCCATGTTTTTTTTTTTTTTCGAAACACTGCTCAAAAACAGTCATCCACACATCCAGCCGTGACTTCACCTGCAGGGCAGATGTGTCAAACATTTCGCATGCTTTGGTGGAGTCAGACAAACTCAGTTTTAGATCACAGCCTGGAAAATCTGGGCTTGTGTATGCAACCGTGAATCTGAACCCTGGTGGGATAAAGCAGAGTGAGGAGGGTTATGATATGAGATTATAACACTGAGGATGTACTTTGCTACTTTAACTGATGGATCATGAGTAAGTTTAAAACAGTGTAGCTAACATGGTTTGTGGCACCAACAAGGATTAGTTTTAGATGTAATTAACATTATAATTTAAATTTAAATGACATTTTATTAAATTTTAAAACGAGCTTTAATTAAAGATGGACTGAATTGAAACTTCTTTTGAAATGACTGCCTTTTCAAAATGGGTTGAAGTTAAAAATAAGACTCAACCCAGTTTAGTTTTATGATGATGTCATATTTCAAAATAAAATTTGCTTCTAGGAAGTTGCTCTTTTGGCTTACTCCACTGTTGTCTGGCTATTCATTGCTTTATTAATTTGGCGTGTATGTCTATTCTTAAAGAGGGAGGTACTGTATTACAGCTTCTCTACCACACAAGTGAGATAATCAACTAGGTAGAAAGCTAAATTTTTGTTAAGAAATATGCAGGAGTACAGTTGAACAACCTTCCCATCTTTTAACTTATAGAATGCAAAATTTATCTATGGGGATATGGGCACATTTTGCACACATCCTTGTGTTTATGTTGGGTTTGTGTTGGAGTTGTTTGGAACAGACTCTGTTTCTAAGTTGACAGTGTCAGGTGTTGCACGCTGTTTCCACTAAAGAGCTTGGGAGCAAAAGGACTTTTGTGAAAAAAAGGGGGAAAAAAAAGATTCCTCTATATAAAATGAGTCGAAATGGACATGAACGAAGAGCTTCCAACACAGAACTGACACCAACACAACTTCATTTAAGCACAATCTAACAGGAAACTTTAATTTGAGCACACACATTTAATTTTAAATCGGGATTTAGTCTTTTAAAACCAATTACACCATATTTTAAATTAACTTAAGCCTTGTTGGTGCAAAGAGTCACATTGGCTATTATGTGTTAGATACAGGTGGAAATGTGATGCTATTTTGTGTAGCACAAAGTGAATATATATAAAGGGATATACATGCATATGCTGAGGAATGTAAGCACTTTTGTTGTGGGTATGTTTGCAAGATAAAAAGAAAGGGAGACAGGCAAGGAGAGCGACTGCTGGTTATCACAGTGGAGGTGACCAGGCGGCAGGTGTTCAGAGGTCAGTGGTGGCCTTGGCGGTCAGGGCCTGGATACGGCTGGTGTTACAGTTTTTGCAGAGGACGTGTCCATCCAGAGGGTAGCAGCCCTGGTTATCCCCCTCTGAGAGCAGAGAGCCACAGTCCTGCAGGACACAGATATTGTGTAAGACTTCCAACAGTCATTAGCTACGCTGAGTGATCAGCCACATTCAGACCCTCACTCTACTTACAGCATAAATGAGACATTTACTGCTGTTTAAAAACCAGCCTGTAACAAGTTACAGGAGGCTCTGCTGAAAGGCCTGTAAGGGTTCAGTCAGTGTTTTGGCTTTAAAGTAGCTGTCAAGTCTGGAAGGGCAACAACTGCGTAATGGTGAGAAAACATCCAGTATACTTTATAACCCATTAACACATTTCATGACATTTCATTAAAAAAGTTTTGTGTTTAAAGTATAAAGTAGAATTAACAGACTTCACTTCCAGCTTATGGTAAAGCACTATGTACATCTGACTCCTGCATCAGTGTCAGTCTTATGATCCAGCATGTGTAAAAGCTTTAGCCCTCTGTCTTCACGATGGGCAACAAACATAGAAAACGTGGAGAATTTCACTTTGCTTTGGCATATTTTTTCTGTGTCAACAAAAGGGTTCCCATCATCCATCTTACAAACACACATTTCAGAATTTCAGCTCCATCTATTCACTTTTCCCTGGTGAGAAAAAAATTCTCCTCTTGGTGAGCCCCTTCAGCTGAACTAATCTGCTTTGCTTTTCTTTGACCTTTATGTCTGCCAAATGCTCAGCGTACTCACACTGGTGCTGCTCTTTGACAATGTGACAAGTTACTTCTCTTTTGGCCGGGGCGTGTAACGTCTCAGGCCCTCTTATTAGCGTGTGAGCCCAAGCTGGCTGATTGGTTACTATGTAAGTTCGTGAACTTTGCAGAGGAAAAATAGAGAGCTATTTTGAGGCAGGTGAGAGAACGATTCACTTGCAGCGCTGAAAAGATGACTCGAAGGACATCGATGTACATCATGCCTCATACCTTGACGTTGTGAAGTCTGTCGCCTGGAGCTGCATAAACACCGCTCATTTTTGGAAGGTGAAGACTTACCTCACAGCGGTAACACTGCACATGGAAGTCACGGTCCAAGGCCACGATGCGAACAGTCTCCTCTTGACCTGGTGCAGGCATTATGGGCTCATGGCACACACAGCAGCGGGGAGCAAACTTCCTATGACAAACAGCAACAAACCACAAGCTCAGGACATTTACGGCGACATAATGCTGACCTTAAATGTCACCCGTTGCCCTGAAAGGTGACAACTGATCTGTTCATTCAGTCCCTGCAGCTTTTGAAGAAACACAACCAGAGATGAGGGCACATACTTTGTTACTTAGGCAGATTTTTTTTCCTCACCTGTATTGAAGACTCCCTTACATTTTAATATAAATATCTTACAATACATACATGTCCAGGACCGACTCTTTACTTTGTTTTAATGCAATCAAGCAGCAGCAGCAGCATTTATCACTATTATTATTTTTTTTGCATCGTAGAATGTCTTCCCAGCATAAAAACTGATTTCATTTTACAGACATACTACAGGGACACTCACATACAGTGCACTGTATACTGTAGTACAATTGACAGATAGATGTGTTAAAAAGGTTCCACCTCTTTAATGAAATGTCCAAGTATGAGAAGAACTCATACCAGTGTGGATGAGGATCAAGTTGCTTTAAATATAAATGTAGATATACTTTTAACTTTTCTAACAGAAGGTGGTGTTGCTTTATATTTTGTTTTTTAGCTGTTTTTTTTTTATTTGCTTTTATAAAACTTGAAACTTAAAAGGACAGATGCAGAACTATAGATTAAAATGTGAAAGAACTTACTCAAAGCAGGAATCATCCATGTGACTTTGAAGTTTATGGTTTCTTACTGGCCATGGACACAACAAAGATAACGCATTGTGTGTGTTTTCTCCATTGTTTAAATGTCAGTCAGATATGCCAAAGGAAATAATGTCAAATGCTTATAATGATGGAAGTGAAATATCAGAGAGAAATAAACAAATGACTAAAATAGACAGTTGAGAGAATTTACAATATAGTTTCATCAACAAAAGCTTAGGACGAAGATGTTAGCAAACAAAGAGATGTCTAACTTACTTATAATTAATATTTAGCCATCTTTGTTTACTGAGATACTGTATGATAAGCAAACTAAGGTCAGCTTCTCATTTTTAAACACATGAAAGACTGTTTACTTATAAAATTGATACAACATTGTTCTCTTTGAATATCTTGCACTGATGTATTTGAGAATGCTACAGAGAGAGCGAGAGAGAGAGACACCATGCTAAGGAAAGGTAAAATGTGCCAATTACATTCCCAGTGTCTCAATTAATTGATTAATCATCTTATGTCTGTTAAATATCCAAAACTAATGAGCAATCCAAACAAGAAAGGAAAATGTGTAAATTCCCTTAAATGTCAAAGTTCTGTGTGCTTGGAATATAATCTGAGAACTTTATACAAACACAGAAACAGACAGAACTACCAGCCTTTGGAATTCTGCAAGCCAGAAAAGAAAAATGTATTATGCTAGAAGAGTATGGATGCTCCTTCTTTGAGACTCTGGATAAAGGAACTTTCAGAGTGTATTGGTTTGAAAAGATGGACTAACATTGCTAAAGGAACACGAGAAGCCTTTGTTCATCTCTGGGAGGCGTATACGGACACGATAGAAGTCAGAAGTACAGGCTGCAGTTGAAAGCAATGTTGTAAAAATGCAGGGTTGCTGTCATTCTAATATTTTTTACTTAATTTTATTTTTATTCTACCACTTAAGTATACCAGTACTTTATTTTGCTTAAATGTCTCCATGTTTAATGTGTGTACAGTATGTGTGTGAGTGTTTGCGTAGGTTCATCTGAAGATCTGTAAAATATATCTTTGTGTTTAGTGTGTGTTGTAATAAGAAAAAACAATAAACACATTTGGAAAAAAGAAAAAAGGAAAATGTTGTTTGGCCCTTAACTGTATCTAGTATTGTTTTTTGTCACATGGTAAATGTTCTTGCAGTTATATAGGGCCTCCTACCCTACGGCACTCAAAGCGCTTTACACTGCTTTCCATTCACCCAGCCACACACACATTCATACACCAGGGAAGCAATGTGGGGTTCAGTGTCTTGCTCAAGGACACGTCAGCCTGTGGACATGAGACCGGCTCCTGGACAACCCACTCTACCTCCTGAGCCACAGCCGCCACTGCTGATTGATTTTCTCCACACTAACAAAATACTTCCTATACCATAAAAATAAACCCAGACTTTAGTTGCTATTGCATTAGCACTAACACATAAATTAAATATTCAGGGAAATGCTAAGCACATCAGTTACTACAAAGTAATGAAATATAATGACTGTTGCTAATATATGAAATTGTTCATGTTGAAACACGTTTGCAAGAAGTCAACATCAATGAGGATGTGAAAATGTGGTAGAGGTTTCAATCCACTGGACACGTTTCTGTTTCACATGCTTGTTCAGTATTTGGGAATCAGGTAGTGAAAAAGCTTTGCCTTTGGGAACCACTGCTATACAGTATTAGTCAGAAAAAAAGGCTCTGGCCTGCTAAACTATTCCTCGACACAAAGGGCTGCGCTGTTGAGGTCACACTTGTCATGTGGAATTAAACAACGGCCCAGTGCAGCTGCTGCACAAAGCTAAAGCCGTGCACTCACACCGCGAGTCCACTGTTTACTTCTGTTTCCCTTCTGGTCACTGAGTAAAGATACATTTCTGGTAAGGTGATGATTACGCAACCTGAGTGTGACACAATGACAGGAATTTACTATTAGATTTGTGTGTCCAGCCCCCCACCCACCCCCCACAAGGTCTTTGGGCTTGTAAAACTGTCTAGAGGGTTTCCACACACCAGAAGCACAAAGATCCTGTTAGACATAAATAGCACAGAATCTCAAAGGTCACTAAAGGATATTACAACAGCTTCACACAATATTTTCGACCACTTCACCTTATATACAGCTGCACTAGCACTAGTCCCGGAATCTCATCTGAACTCGTCTGGAGTTTTTGTACTTTTAATTACTTTATATTGACCAGCAAGTTGTGAAAATAACAATTTGACTGTACATAGTTTATTTATAAGTAGGAGGTGTACTGTTTGATCCTGGTCTGGTAACATGGAGTGGGGTTTTTAAAGCTGCCTTCTGCAACCTTGCCTGATCTGACTGAACCAAACAATAAAGTTGCATAAAATCATTAAACCAAAATAATGAGCTAAAGGATGTTAAATTTCTAGTCAGTGATAAGAATCAGGTGGTATTTGTCCACAGGTTCATCACTATCAGTAACACCATTCACACTGCACAAATCATTGTGATCCATTGTAAATATTGTGATCATATTTAAAGTTCTGGTCCCTTCAACATCAGCAAGTTTCAGTGTGATTTCACACATACACTGATCTGTGCTTTTAACACGATTTTCATGTACAATCTGAATTCAAGGCATGTACTTATAAGCAAGAACATATTGCTGAGCCAGCTGTGATTTATTACTCAACAATACAATGCTTTGTGGAAACTGCTCATACACTGACAGTGGAGCTGGAAGCATTTTGTTAAACAGCTGAAATGAACATTGCATGTATATTGGGCAGATTCAGAGAAGTCATTTTAACAATTTTTAGTGGTGCCATTGAACTTTTTGTGAAAAAAAAACCAAATCTGAATCAATACCAATTGTTTTGAGGATGATTTACAACACTGGGTGATAGGAGACTGTATATTAAAGTCATCTAATGTGTTTTATGACTTTTGAGTTTCTCAAACTGCCCTTTAAATAGTTAAAGTTGAACATAAATGTACTCACTAGTTAAATATGGTACCAATGTGTTTTTGTACAATATTTTTGTGCAAAATTCACTGTACACCAATGGTCTCTACAGTTACCAGATCTCAATCCAGTAGAGCACCTCTAGGATGTGGTGGAACAGGAGATTTGCATTGTGGCTGTGCAGCCAACAAATCTGCAGCAATTGCATGATGCTATCATGTCAATTTTGGACCAAAATCTGAGAGGAATGTTTCCAGTACCTTGTTGAATTTATGCCAAGAATTAAGGCAGTTCTGAGGGCAAAAGGAGTTCCAACCCGGTGCTAGCAAAGTGTACCTAACAAAGTAGCTGGTGAGTCTATGTTATGGTTACGAAATGTATCCATACATAAAATGGTTTTATGATGAAAATTAAAACTTAATTTATACCTGTAGTATGTAATTCTTTGTTAAAGGAACTTACCTTAAATAATTCCAAGACTCATCTCTTTGGCAGTGTCACATGTCCATGGAAAATGTGCACACTGAGTTACCTGGTCATGTGATGTGATGTGTATTTGTCTAAAGTACTAGACTCCCCTTTAAATGAGCGGTAAAACATGGATTTTTTTTTTTATTACTTTTGCTTTTACTGCCTTTTAGTAAAATTGAGAAAAAGTCACTGTTGGCATATGGTATGGCTGTTCAATAAAGGGATATAAAAACACACATGAGTGCAGCTTTAAATCAGATGAAACCTTGAACAACGTACTTGTGAAAGTCCTCGATGCAGTGGATGTGGTTGGACGCATCCACGGTGAAGGGGATGCCATCCAGGCTGCGGTGACACACCACGCAGGTGAAGCAGTGAGGGTGGTAGGCTTTACCTGTGGCCCGCAGGATGCGCTCCATGATGGGCTTACTGCAGATGGTGCAGGTCTCGAGGGTATTCTGCAGGCATAAACACACAAACCCACAAACACCCACACGGTTACACAACAAGCCTGTTGATAAATGTACTGATTCTGATGATTCATATACAAAGGGCCTTTAAACTCTTGCTTACAATTAGCACCTCTGTACAAACTAATTTTAACCATCATGAGAGATTTTAGAAAAGCTTTCCTGCTGTTGAGCATGTTCTCTGTTACCAGTTTCAGGTGACAGCAAGGCTACTGCTACTTGTGTAACAAATAAATTCACGCTCAAGACCTTTAGCTAGGCTGTCCTCAAATGCCTCTGAAGCTGAAGAAATCTGATTAGCAGTCCTCTCAAAACACAAACACAGTCATTTTTCAGTTGCCCTCTCCCCACACTCCATCCTCCCATATGCACAAGTGTGAGCTGTAAATATTTCCACTTTCTGATGACTGCAGGCCTTCTGCAGCCAGGCGTCTGGGCAGGCAGCCCACAGGGGGACGTGGCAGCCGCCTGCCTCTGACTTATCTGTGGCATCTCTCTTCTTAATATCTGCCATGAGACGGCATTTGTTATTTCAATATTTCATAAATAATGACTGCCTCTCTAAACAGCAATGCAATTACGGTGGGATGGATATATCATGTGTGGATGATCAATGTGCAGCCTGATGTGGCTGCATGCGAGCTGATGGGCCTTGCTGTCGCTGCCTCTTCTTCATTCTGGCTCAGGCATTTCCTGGATCTCTGTGTGTCTCTGTGCTCTCACTTTCTGCGCTTGGCTGGACTAAAGACTGCACGGTTCAGCTGTTCCTATTGGCTCCTGCTGTAATAGGAAGCTGCCTCAGTGTTTCCAAACACAGCTCGGGGTGTGTAGCAACACTACGCTGCGTCATCATCCGCCTTCCACAAGCACCCCTGGGCCTGGCTTTTGAAATGACACTCCTGTGACCGCCCCAGTTGAGGTAAACTCCTGGGCACCCCCAGCCCTGCCGCAGGCTGCTGAACATTGCGGTAAAGGTACTAATGAAGCCACAGGTGTAGCAGAAATTTTGAGGCCTAAACATACAGAGCACCTTCTGTGGGGCATGTTCCGCTGCGGATCACTGATGCTTTTTTTACGTTTCATATGGTTACGTAGCGTTTGCATGGAACATCATGCTGAAGATAACATTATTTCAGTTTAAAAGAGTGTAGGGATGTGTTTGTGATGTAGTTCTATGTCAGGAGCTAGTCGTTTCCATTTCTGAGCTTGCTTAGGTTTGCTGTTTATTGAATAAATTTAATGTTGGCCCAGTAATTTGTGGCAATAACATCTGTTGCTATTGAAAATAAGAAATATCAAGCATCAGAAAATATAATATGTCATTTAAAAAATAGTCAACTGTAATTTCAGACAACATTTTTATTTTGTTTTGTCAAAAATATACCAGTACATAGTATGTGATTTTCCACAGATTGGTACAATGTCTTGTACTTCACTGTCCTTCACATGCTGCATCTTGCAGATATAAATACAAAGATACAAAATAGTGGGTACATCCATGTTTCCATCACTGCTGGTCAGAAGTTAAACATTAGATGTGACTACTGCAGAGCCATCTGACCTGGGAATGAGTGCTGTTTGTTTTGGACTGTACATTATCACACTGAAAACAAAGCCAGATGTTAGTGTGAAAGGGGAATTAGTTTCACGTCAAATTTTGTTGCATCATGACATGGGTAAGAGTGACCTTAAAGACCCACTTAACTGACACAGAGTTCAATCTCTTAACCACTTTATCTTCATAAGTCATCTCCACTTTGTGATGCACTATGACGCACCCAACTGAAACTAATACTAATTTCAAAATGTGACAGACATAATAGTTTGTGTCAGATGGCCTGCTCACATTATGATCACAACAGTGGAATCTATGAGGGTATGAGATGAGAGGCACTGATGTTCGTTGTGTGTTTTGAAGTGGATTTTAAAATGCCTGTTTCTTCAAAGAACTCCTGGAGAGGCATTATTTCATGAAAAGCAATGTGTGCAGACAAGCTCAGCATTCTTTTTTCCCCCCTTCTTTCCCCTTCAAGACGGTAATAGAAATAAACATTATTCCCAGGGCAACATTTGTGTATAAACAATGTCCATATTGCAATCCTGCTCGATCCTGGAAGTGGAATAAAGCCTTTAATGAGCTGCTGCACTGAGCCCTTGAGGTTTGCCTCACGCACACAGAAAGAGAGGGGCAGAGGTAGAGATGGAAGAGAGAGGGGGATGAGAGAGAGTTCATTTACAACCTGAGATGTCTGAGTTAACATACAGGGGCCAAACAGCATTAAACCATCCTCAGCTTTTACTCATCTGTCTGTATTTCCACTTACTTATTCTCATCTGCCCTTCATGTGGGAATACCTTGCCCTTGTTTAGCTTAACTAGAGCATATGATTTCACAGCACACAGATCCTCCGGGCCATTGTAATGAGTACAGTACTCAAAAGACAAAATTTCTCTCTTTCTCTCTCATGGTAAAATTCTCTGACCTCAATTCATTCATTCTGTTGAGAAACTGCTTTTATTTGGAGTTAGGTAACACTTAACATTTATTAGCTCTGTTACACAAAAGTGGGTCTCATGTCGAAACAGAAAATGTTCAGAGTTTTGGTCTGCGGTTGGGCAGAACCTCCACAGATGGTTTAGGAAATTCTGCATAAATCACTTCATGCCCTCTCTGTCACAAATCCAGATCCAGTTTGCCACTAGAGGGCTGTATACGTCTGCAGATGTCCGGGTTTTGCTTCTCCCTTGACTAAACGTGATGCATTCAAGCATATGTATTCTTTTTTACCTCCCTCATACATTTCTCTAAGTGTTTGCCCAGAAGGCTAAACAAATGTCTAGGCAGATGAGGTAAAGTGAATTTAGGTCAGACAGCCTCTTGCTGAACTGGGGGTGAGTGGAGTGCATTCAAGTTAATTGTGGCCCCTTTTATCTCTTTGTAAGTCATTTCTTATTCTCATGGTCTCACCGAGTACACTGGCACCAAACATGCTGAAGCCCGCGCAGCTTCCCACAATTTAGCAACCAACTCCCAACCAGATTCTGTCAGAATGAGGAGTGTGATGGCAAACAAAGCATGTAACGGGGAGTTAAGAGGTCCCATGTGCCCTGCTTTGAACCTGAGACACAGGCCTGACACGTGGAAACAGACACAGAGTCTAAACCAAATAAAAACACGTGTACCAGGCTCATTTTACTGCACATCAATATAATTCATAACTTTATTGGATAATATGTCAGTTTCAGACTTTCATATGTTTAGAAAAAAAAAACTTCAGAAAGCAGTTAAGCATTCAAGAAAAATGATTCCACAAAGTGAACTTTTAAGCAGGATTTTTAGGGACTAAAACCTAAATGGTTTTCAGTTTTATACTTACTGCTGGAGTTTTACTCATTGACAGAAATAGATATGTTTTACAACCTGTCAGTGTCAGCAGAACGTGACTGATACTGCCTTGTATTATATATTACCTCATATTACCTACAGTACTTCTTTATAACAGTTACAACTTTATGACACCTGCAAAAAACAAATGAAATGACTCGTTAAATGTTAAAGTTGCAGATATATTTATTTATGTATTGTAATTTTTACTGCAAATTAAAAATCATCTGCATTCTGTAACTGGTCTATGTATATTGATCACTGCATATATATTTGAGGGCCGTGCAAACCTGATAGGAATCATTCAAATTGAAATGATTTTATATTCTGTGTACCCATCATAGTTGAATAAGTGTGATGAAATATGCACAATGCAAATTTTTGGTCAGTACAAATATGGATTACTTATTATAACAGACGGCATTTAAACACTAGACTAAACAGTTTCTTGCATATACTGTAAATGTGTTACACTGCCATAAGGTAAAACATCTCCACAACAAAGACCCGTTTTCAGTGAGCAGATGAAACAGTAAACAGCCGAAAATATGCTGTAGCACATTGTTAAGTTTAATCTGTTCACTATCTGCTGCAGTCGTATAAACACAAATTTTACACCTTTCTGTTCTTTTATTCACAGGGCCAAGTTGGGCTGACAGGAGGCAGGCTCGAGTTCACTGAGACTGCACGCGATTTATGGCCTGGCACAGTGAACTCGGAACGGGCCAAATTTACAGATGATCTGATTCAGTGAGTGTCCAGACCCTCACAGAATGTGCAGGTCTGTGCCAGGCCACGCTGTGCTGTGAATTAACTACACCCTGCTGAACGTAGCTCAGCGATATCTCACAAGAGCTTATTCGAAAGACTCCGAGTGCCGCCGCTTTGTTTGGGTTACTTTACACTGACTAAGACACACTGATTCGGCCTTGAACTATGAGTCAAATAATGGACACTCCCACTTCGCGCGGGAAGGTGTCTTTTAAGTTTAATCAACCTTGACAAGTGGCCTTTCTCCAATTTACTGCTAAATATGGGAGAAAGAGAATTTGATTGCCTTACATGCAACTGCTTATTTTAAATAGCAAGAAAAAATAAGGGACACAAAGGAGCTGTGAGTTAGAGTGATTGTGAAAAGAAAGTGAGAAAGTTACAAACTACATGATTCAAGAAAATAACATGGTTAAATTCAATATCACAAATTACAGTCTGAAGGAAACTCACACATTTTCATGACATTATCTGCTATTGTTGTGACTTTAGTGTTGATCCTCATAGATTAATCTACAGGCAGCTGATGATTTAATAGTTTCACTTCAGAGAGATGTGCCTGAAAGAACACTTTAAATTACAAAAAATAAATACCTCTGGAATGTGATCAAGAGGAAAACGGATGGTCACAAGTCATCTGAAAAAGCTGAGCTACTTATACATACAGTGCATAACACACCCCGCAGTGAAAGACTGGTACAGTAGGTGACAAGATGCATGAAAGCTATGATGAAGACCAAGGCTACTCCAACAAAATGATTCATTTCTGCACTCTTCCTGGGTTAAAACAGTACCACCATGTTGTTTGAAGTAATCACTTGCCATTTCCTGCAAATCAATTCTTGAAGTGGCACTATTTGTATTAAGAATGTGGGAGAAATGTGAACCTTTTCAATGTCTGCTTTAAATCCCAAACATGAAAGCTCCGGCTGTTCCCTTCAGGTGCATAATGTGTGCGTAACTTCAGTCGATCGTCATTAGCACTATGCACATACTTAGTACCTTAGCAACAATGGAAATATAAGGTACAATGCATATTTTTTAGATAAAGTTTAATGTACACTACACAGATTAATGCTGTGAGCGGTTGATAGAATAAAAAAAGGTTGATTTTAAAGCCAGAAAAGCCAACAGTCCAATGGAGCTGTATGTGCTATACTATGTCAGCTTAAATAGAACTAATCTGCCTCAATTCTGAGGTTTTCTTTTTCTTTTCTCCATAATATTATCAGTCACTGAAACAAACATAATGTCTGAGTGTGGAGTGGGCTTAAAACACGTACATCTTCATGTTTTCGGTTTAGTAAAAGAAAATGGTTTAACATGAGAACAGTCTAGAAGAGCCAGCTGTTGTTGCAGCTGTTTTGTGGATGTTTTGCAGTGAATTCCCCAAAGTGTTAAACTATTCCTTTAAACATGAACAAGCAAACACTGCTCTTGCCTCTGAAAATACCATACATTCCCTTTTTATAGTGAAACTGCTGACACCTGCTGCTAACTGACCAGCAGAAAGGCTTTTGATGATTTGTGAAGCACCACTTAACCTTTGTGGAGATGAAATACACACTGACAGTTTTTTACAATAATCTCATATCCTTTTTTTTTTAGATCAAGACCCAAAAGAGAAATGTATTGTCCCCTTGGGACCCTAAATTAGAAAAAAAAAATCATTATAACCCCCCATAAACTCTTCATTCTCCTCTGTTAACTGAAAATGAATCCACATATCCTACCAGCATTTTTATGTTTTACTCTTTAAATATAAAAGATAATATGATGTTTAAGAATAATGATTTAACTTATTTTGTTCATTTGTTGATTATGCTGACTGCAAAATATTAAGTCAAAATGAAAAAGTAAAAACTAGCAAAATAAATAAAATGAACAAAAAATTAACAGCAATAAACAAAACTGAACAAAATAGCACAAAGAACATAATTAAAGAAAATTTAATAATGAGAATAAACAATATAATGAGAAAAAATGATCAGTTTTGAACAAAATCAATCTTTACATTCATCTGGACATTTTCTTTCTTTACAGCAGTCACTCATTTGCATAAATTGTAAGCAAATGACTTTCTGATGCAGTGAAATGCAGTGTAATGCTTATCTTCTTTTCCTTTCGGCTGTTCCCTTCAGGGGTCATTATGTACATACAGTGGTGCCTCAGATAACAACGATAATCCATTACGGCGTCATGGCCTGTATCCGAATCAGTTGTTGTCCGATGCGACTTTTTCCATAAAAATACATGTAAAACCAATTCATCCGTTCTGGACCCACGACAAACTCCCATATAA
>JAQQAE010003938.1:0-19445 GCA_029823295.1 Pseudamia nigra | reverse complement strand
CTTTATATGGGAGTTAGTCATTGGTCCAGAACGGATTAATTGGTTTTACATGTATTCCTATGGAAAAAGTTGTATCGGACAACGACCGATTCTGATAACGGCCGTGACGCCGGAACGGATTATCGTCGTTATCCGAGGCACCACTGTACTTAAATACAGTGTCTGGCTACTGTTCTCACATCTGAGCATGATTCCATTATGTACTCAAGGAAATTAATAACTAGAGGTCGACGATTATCGGCCAGGCCCATTATTGGTGCCGATATTTGGAATTTTGACCTATATTGGCATCTGTTTTTTTTTTTAATCCGATGGGCCGATATTAAGAAATCAATTAAAAACTAGGTTTTTTCGGCTCAGCTGCCCCTCTCTCTCTCCTGCCACTTCTGTCTCCAGCATTGTTCCGCCCACGGCACCATCTGATTGTTTAAGCAAGCCATAGCCGTACCCACACACACACACACTGCAAAGAGGCAACAATTTCTCATGTGGACAAGCTCCGGAGAGCAAACACATGGGTCGAAGGTAAACGCAGAAAACGCTCACGAAATTGTAATAAACATCCCAGTGCTCGATATCTACCAACGTGACAGTGTGTAGCAGAATAACGTAAGAGCAGACTAAACATTAGCTGCCGCTATGTTTTCTCAGGTGTGTGAAAGTCACATGACAAACTCTACAGCTCACGACTACTACAACAACTTGTGAGTCTAGCATCCATGCACTTCTGGAGCCATTTATTTTCGATTAGTTTGGTTAAATAAACATGCTTCAGCCTTCCAATGGCACGATCCGGGTCAGGTTGCCCCAGTCGTGGTATTCATACACATGTCATTTTCTCCAAAGCTGTGGTATCTTTTTATAGGCTTGTGTTTGACAGAGGAGAATTAATTTGAGATGGGTTGCACAAAGGCATTGCAAGTTCTTCCCAAAAAGTGTGTTCTGAGACACAGGACTACTCACAAAAATCAGACAGACGTGACCAAATCCCACATTGGGAATTATCACAAAAAAAACAACCATACATGCATTTGTACAACTAGTGTTATTAAGTGAGAAAAGCTCTTCAACAACTGGGCAAAAATAGAGTGGTGTGTTACTAAATCCCTTGAGTATAATTAAATGTTAGGAAAATCATGAAGAGTAAGTTGTTCTTGGAGATTCCTACAAATCCAACACTGCAGGAAACACCCTGAGGCAAAACAAATTAAGCTTCAATTAATAACTGTAATCAGCAGTGTTTACTAGAAATAATAGCATGAAAATGTTGAAAACTGGTAATAAAAATCTAACTGTTCACTTGACTTCTGCATTCCCACTGCAAAGTATTCATTTGTAAATAAATGCTTTAAAGCTGTATTCAACAACACTGGCTTTATGCGAAGGGTCCTCTATAAGTGCAAGTGCAGCTTATAAACCAGGCTTTCAGATGAGCTTCAGTGAACGTACATAATGAATAATGATTACCTTGTGGATCTGCTTTTTTGAAGGCATTCCCAGCATCTATGAAGTTTGTTGCTGCGTCGTGTTTGCTTTGCATCTGCAGGTGAAGGCGGGCGGCTTGGGAGAATGCATTTCCTGCAGCTGAGAAGACGAAGTGGTAAAAAGAAACATTAAAACCTCAACAAATGAAATAAGACACATGCTGTTTTACCAAGCAAAACACTTACCACACCAGTTTTTGGCCATCTTATACATGTTGGCAGCCCTCACATACATGTCACAGGCCTCTTCCACCTTGGAGGAACCCCTATGTGAGACAACGTGACAAATTAAACATGACATTTGATCTTCACATTTGTGTTTAAATTTGTTTGACAAAAAGGCTTCAGAAAATGGTATTTTATTTTGACATGTCCTTAATGACCACAACAAATACTAAAGAAAATCATGACATATTGATCCATGTTCATTGTTAAATTGATCACCAATTATTTTTGATAATCAGTCTTTTTTTTAAGAGACATAACCATCAAAATTCTCAGATTTAATGTAAATATTTTCTGGTTTCTTTCCTAATCTGTGACAGTAAACTAAACATATTTGGGTTGCAGAGAAAATGACACTGAGGCTTTGAAAAACCTTCCTTCACTTTTACCGTTGTGTAGGAGGTTTGATCCTCCATTGACGTAAATAACCATTAATTGAAATTCTACTCAATTTTTTTTGTTGACAAGGCACAAAAGGAGACAACAGAACTAGAAATTGTCAATCTCTGAAGAGATCATGTGGAATTGCTGACTCAAAATAGTTGAACTTGCTGGAAAAGTGCAAGAGTTAAATTAACTCTTCAGTGGAGTAGTGATCAAAGGGGCATCCGAGGATGACAAAACATGAAAAGAAACACCATGGCATGCTGCACTGTCATTGCCATGGTAACCACACATTCTGTTAGAGTTCTCCATTAATTTCCCATGGCAAAAAAAAATTTGTCAAAAAAGCTTAATATTTTAAAAATTATAAAAAAGGTTAGAATTATGAAAAGCAATAGCAGAGATGTCCTGAATAAGATGAAATCTGTGACATTTGAATGGTTTGAATTGGACAAAAAAAAATATACGAGTAGTTACATGACATAAAACATACAGAAGTGGAAGAAGAAGAATATGAAAGACTGATGACAACAATAGTGGGATTTATGCATGGCTCAGCAATCCCACTAATAAAGAGTGAGAATAACATTAATCGCACAAATTACCAGACTCAGAATCCAACAGTTCACAGCACCTTGGATAGTGTTTGATAGTTTCAGTGACTGCACTTTGAGAAATATTCAAAGTTCTTGAAATTTTTCAGATTGATTAGCCATTTCCTAAAGTAATGATAGACTGTCTTGGGTCTGAAGCACATTAAAAAGGCAGGAAATGGCAGATATCAACTCTTGACAAGACACACCTATGAACTGAAAACTGTTCTGAGAGACGACTTCATGTCTCTGCTGAGAGAATGCAAAGACATCATCAAAGCTAAATGGGCCTACTTTGAAACAATCTAAACTATAACACATTTTCTAGGTTACTACATAATTCCATACACATTGTTTCACAGTTTGGATGTCTCCCTCATTAATGCACAAGGTGCGCCCAAACTTTTCACTGGCAGCCTACTCATGAACATGTCCATCTTCAGCTTTGATGTTTTTGCAGGGCGCATAGTGTGTGCATTTATATATACTAGATATATATATTAAAAATACACACATTATGTCTTTATTCAGATACAAGAAAATACAAGTAGTATGCAAATAATAAAACACACAAAGAAGTAAACAGAACTGAATGGCTTCTACAAGTAAAAAGTCAGCTATTATTGCAAGCTCTGTTTTCATGAAAGAGAGCAGCTCAAACACTAAGAAACATCTGACGTGTGTGAAAAAAACTGGCAAACAATCAGTGTAGTAAATTTGATCCCATCACCACAAAGCGTTTAAGGCATATTCAGTGCAAAAAGAAGCCATTTGTACTAGTACATAGTACTAGTACACTTGGGCTGTTCAAGTGTTTGTTTACATTTCCTGTTGTAGCTGATGGACAGTGTTGTATATCAATAACCACACTTTTAGTTACAGACAGACAGAAGGTCGCCGTGCTTTTGTGGTGTACACTTTTTGTTTGCATACAGAAAAACTGACACGACTAACTTAAAACTATTTGTTGCTGCTCAGATTATAGCTCAGATAATAGCAGATTGTTTACAGTAGACCAGCCAAACTAAATGACAATGTCACAATTACATCATCATGGAAGGCTGCAATTTAAGCCGAAATTTGGGATGGAGTTCATGTTTTTTTGTCGATTTCTACACTAATTTGTGGGTGTGTGTGAGATGGACGAATGTGTGTTTCAATATTACTCCATGTGATTTCCCTCAAAACCAGGCAAAAATACTCTAAACTACAACACTAGCTAAAATAATCTCATTTTCAGCGTATTTTACACTGTGCTACTAAAAAAGTACACTATGTGAAGAACACGTAATGTGTACAAAAACAAGCAATGCTGCATTCGCTTGTCCAGTAGATGGCGCTATTACCTGGACAGTAAGCTAGCATCGCTGTAACTTAGCTATGATACATAAATCTTGATTTGTCTACAATTCATACTTCATTTTTTTAAATCAGAAACTCCCGCTACGAGAAGCCACCGTCAAATAAAAACACACTGTGGACACGAGCAGCGGCCACGGTCGCACAAAGCCATGTTTAATTTATATGTTGGTAAATGTTCCCAGCAGAGACAGAAGGGAGGACATTAAACTGTGGTTCTGGCTCTGATAGAACCACCAAATCTTACCTCAGAGCACATTTAGCAGTGTTAAGAAATAGTGTTTAGGGTCCGGTGCTTAGTGGACTTGTAGCTAGCCACCTTCCGCGTAGTTGGCCCAAAAGTAACTAAACAGGGTCTACATTACACACTCACCCAAATAACGAGCCGAAAAACGACTGTGACGACTTCATTTTCTTTTCGGCTTCAGCCATTAAAGCTGCTGCTTCCTTTTCTTTCCCGCTGTTGTCCATTTTTGTGTCACTAATTTGACGCTGAAGGGGAAAAAAACACACACACAAACGCTGAAATCAACAACCTTGCTAATTAGCGCTAGCTGCGGGTTTGCCGTGTCACATCACCAGCCGCAAAGTAACCATAACCGGGGTCATGTGACACAGAGGGCTACTGCCGCTGCCTTCAGGTGCTCCTCGTTAACCACAGCATTCCAAGTTCAAAAAACAACTACAACCATGTTTAACGGGAGGAAAATATTTAAAAAGGCGAGATGTACGTGTTTTGCTTTGTTTTGTTGGTGCTGAACGGGTTTCACATCACATTCTGGCCATTTTGAAGGCATTTGCCATCGCTATGGCAAATTATGTCGTTGGTCAAAATTGAAGTGCAACGTTTCTAGCAACACTGAAGGCATCTCATAAATTCATGACTTCTTATTGATGCTCGTCCTAAATCTAGTGTTGAAATCTAATCCAAACTTTTACTTTTCACAAAGAGTTTTGTCACTTTCTATCTTCTCTAAAATTTAGGAAAAGAAAATGTGCAATAAGATACCACCTCCTTTCTACCGAACTTGGTCTATCTGATAACCCATAGATTTATTTATTTATTTATTTGCTACGTATTTTTAATTTGTATTTTTTATTTTGTTATATATATATATATGTATATATTTGTCACTTGTGCACTGTCTGATCCTGGATTTGTTCCACTGTTTTATATTGTTATTGTTATAAATATGTTCAATAAAGGGGAAAAAAGATGGTCATCCTAAAATGCCTGTTTCTGATCATTGTTGAATTTTATAACCAGTGTAATAATGTAATCATATGAAATATAACCTTTACTTATAGCAAAATGTAAAGAAAATTAGACAGTGGCAAAAGATAATATAGTTTTAGTTTTAAATTTAGGTGTTTTTTAAATTAAGCTTCACAAAATATACCAAACATATAGTTTTATAAAGTCAACAAATCAGAGTCAGACCATTTCTGGGGCTCACAAAGACAGACTGAACATAAAAGTATGTCTTGTTAGATGTCATTACTTTGACAAAGTCAATAAAAAAGACACCTCTTTTACAAAAACTGAGAATTAGGAGATGTTTTAAGAAACTGACACTTATGCATATAAAATTTTGTCAAAATGATCAAATTGTTCAGTGGAAATTCCATCCTCGTGTTCTCTAACAACAACCCAAACTTTACATCAGTATAACTCAGGGTAAATTTATGTGTTTTGATTTGTTATACAACATACTGTCCATGTCACCTGCTGGGAAAAATAAGTTTAGTTGTCTTCTCTTATCATACTTTTTAAATCTGTTGCAAATTACTTTTTCCAATTTTTTACAGTTGCTAGCCTACTCTAACTTTATACAGTAGCCTGTAACATTTAATGATACGCTGCTGTATAAAATAAATTGTCAGTATACAAATTGACAATGACCACATGTTTGCTCATGACATCTACTCAATTTGTGTAAACATGATGCCTTCACTTAGTTGTCTAGGGTCAAATTGCAGTTGAAATGGAAAATCATCAGATTATGTTTTCTAACTTAAAATTCTGGTTAAAATATGATAAGAAGGAGAGCACGATCTAATCATTTATTCTGTTGTTTGGATAAAAATTTGATATTTGAAGGTGAAAAGTCATTATAGAAGGTTGCTGACCTATGTTGAACTTCTGCCTCCTTAAAATCAGTGGCATGTTTCCATTTTCTTTCTCTAAATCTTGCAGTAAGTTTGCAATCACAAACCTATTACCTGATGATATCATCTGTAGAGGTCAAACAATGGTGAAGATTTAGAGGCCAATATAATCAGTATCAGTAGGTTGAAACAGGGTGTTACTTGCAGTGGCATGATTGGATTAGTGGATGTTTGTTTTCCAGTGTCACGCCCCTTTTCCCCAATTCAGCTGATTGCTGCAGGTGACTCTCTCCACTTCCTGTTCACAGTCAGCAGACCTTGCTCACCTGCGCTGACCTGAGAGAACAGCAGCAGTGTTCGTCCTGTCGTGTGTTTTACTCCACAGTGGTGGAGGGTGATATCTTTGTTCGCTTGTCCTGGTTTCTTTTCTCAGTTGCGTGGACGCTGCTTTTTCTTTAGGTTTGTGGTTTCAATTGGCTGTTAGCCTTGGTTTTATATTAACTCATTTTGGTAGCTTGTGGACTAATTTTCTTTGTTTAGTTGTTAAATCAAACAGTAATTCCTATGCACCAATTATTGCTTACTTATTTTGTCTTTTGCCTCCTGGGTTTTTGGTGCATTTTATCTTTTTCTTTTTACTTGTTAGGTGAAGCTACCATCCCTAAACATTGCCAACTATAGGGACATAACACAGGGAAAAAAATGTACATATTGCATTAATTTGCCAGTGCCCTTCCTGGCCCTCCTTTGGAAACGCTATATACTGTGCATGTCTGAAATTAACTTTCACTTGATCAGAAACTGGATAACTGTTCAACTGAACATCAAAATAACTGTTAAAAACTAGGGGGAACAATTGTTATCTTTTGAGTAAGAAGTGTCTCTCAAAGTCAATATTTCCAGTTAAGAAACATGTAATTAACATCAGAAGAGTCTGTCTCTACAGCCTATCATGAAAAGACATTTATTCTCTTATGCAAATTGTCAAACATTCAATCTAGTCAGCCTACTTTGTTCAACTCCTAATGCAGATGCAGGATGAAAGTGCAGGTTTCATCTCCAACAGTGGAACATTTTGTTGATTATCCTGCTTTTTCATTTTCTACTGGATGCTGTGAATCTATGTAGAGAGAGAGAAAGCACATGTCATATTTTAACTTTTGCCCCAAATCACCTCTCAAATTACCCAAACATGCGTCAGTGCTGAGATGAAAGGCGTGTGCTTGTTCTTGTTTGTGTCTCCAACATCTCTGGGGCCTAGTGGAGCCCTTCAAATGTTTCCCTTCACACTTGGAGAAATACATGTATTGATGTAGTAAATGTGTGTAATAAATGTAAAAGATCCAAAGATGTGGCATCTGTTGTATGCTGGATTCATAACATTAATTCAAAATGAGAAAATCAAAACAAAATGATAAAGTAAAAGAAATAATAAATGTAACATAATAGTCAATAAAATGAATAAAAATCAACAAAACCACAAAAATAAACAACAAAAAGGAAAAATAAGCAGGCCTAATAATATTGACAAAGTGAACTTGAGTTATCAAATACAGCAATAAAATTGACACAAGTAAAATAACAAAGACAAAATTTAAATAAATGAACAAAATAAACAAATAAAGGCCCTGCAACGCATTTTGAGTCTCGCTAAAATAGAGAAAGACGAGATTAGAAGACAATGTTGAACAAAAACAATATTCACATTTATTCTCCACAGCAGGGGTGTGTAACCTGTGGCTCTAGAGCCACATGTGGCCCTTTAGTCCCTCCCCAGTGGCTCCTGTGGCTTTGACCACTGATGGAAATAACACATTATAATAAATCAAAATGAACAAAATAAGCACTAAATCAACAATTGGCGCCTAATTACAAAAAAAACAAAATAATAAATAAGATTAAGGACAAAATGATTCACAAAACAATTGGAAAAATGTTATAGAAATGACATTTAATAGATGTTGCAAAATGAAAATAATAAAAACCAACAAAGTATTCAATAAAATGACAAAAATACTGAATAGATGTCATAAAAGTGAACAAAATCATCCATAAAATTATTAAAAATGATCATGAATAATTGGGAAAATCAACACAAAATCTCCAAAAGTGATGGAGAAATTAACAAGTCTATACATCATTTACTGCTCACTTATTTTTGCCATACATCAGTTACTGTATAGAGGTTTGGGGCAGCGCATATAAAAGTAATTTAGAAGCACTTTTCAGACTCCAGAAAAAAAGCCTTAATGCTTGTTCATGGTGTTGGATTCAGAGATCACACCATCATATTATTTCTAAGCTCCAATACTTTGAAATAGTAGAAATTACTGATATTGTTAAAAGTTTTAAAAACAAAAATTCTGCCGATTGCAACAATATTGATATGACATTAGTAAAAAAGTACAATTGAATGCATTGTGAAACCCTTTACCTACAATTGTAATCAGTCTTTGAAGACGGGCGTTTTTCCAAGTGACATGAAAATGGCGAAGGTCGTACACTAAACACAATATTTTATACGAACAACAATATCGATTCAGAAAAAATAAAACCACATCACTCATAGAATTTGTAGAAGAAATAACCAATGCAACTGAAAAGAAAGAGTATGTAATTGGAATCTTTCTAGATTTAAAGAAGGCATTTGACACTGTTGAACATGAGTTATTATTAGCAAAAATTAAAAAGTATGGAATAAGAGGGGTGGCACTAAGTTGGCTTATAAATTACTTAAACAATAGACTACAGTATGTACAAATAAACCAGAATTATTTAATGTAAAGTGTGGGGTTTCACAAGGTTCTGTTTTGGGGTCATTATTATTTATTTTGTACTTAAACAATATATGTGAAGTATCCAGTGTGTTAAAAACAATATTATTTACTGACAACACTAATTTACTTTGTTGTGGGGATGACTTGGAAGAACTTTTGGATACAGTTGGAAATTAACTGAATAAACTAAAGAGTTGGTATGATGTAAATAAACTAACATTAAATCTAAATAAAACTAAATACATAATATTTGAAAACAGACCTACATACACAGACAAGAAACTAATGATAAATGATGTAGAAATTGTAAGAGTATCTGAAATAAAATTCCTTGGAGTAATTATAGATGAAAACTTAAGCTGGAAGAAACATATAATCTACAGTATATCAAATCAAAAGTCAATTGCAAATCTTTATAAAATCAAATATATTATAAATCAGTCATCGCTGTTTACTCTGTACTGGACACATGGGGCAACACATACAAGACGACAACAAACGCTGTCTTTCTTCTTCAAAAAAGAGTCATACGAATAATCACCAAATCCACTCATGGGGAACCAACAAACCCACTCTTCACCAAATTGAAAATATTGAAATTTCAGGACCTGGTCAAATTCAAATATGTTTTAATCATGTATAAGGTAAAAAATCATCAGTTACCAAAGAGTATCCAAAGGTTTTTCCACCATAGGGAGAGTACGTACAGTCTAAGAGGAACATGTATGTTCACAAAACCAGCTACAAGAACAAATGTCAATGTATTTCTACAGTCACAGTCCATTTATAGAACAGCCGCAGTGAAGTCATGAAAACATGTCAAACAATGGGTAGGTTTAAACAAATCTTCAAAAATAACATTATTAAACGGTATGGAATAATTTAAGAGGTCCATTGAAAACAGTGTATACTTTGTATTACAGTGATTTGTGTTGTGTTAAACATTCAAATGTAATGCTGTAAATGCTGAATATCCTTATGAGAGGCTGCGAAAGCCTTAATTTTGAGTTACTGATTAAGAATTTGGTAAAAAGGGTTTGAAACTAGATAAGTCTTTCTCTTCATCCTATGCCCTTTTCGAACTTCAAAGAGTCTGATTTCTGCCTATGTCTTGTTCTTTCCTTTTGTTTTAAATTCTGGTTCGAATAAAAATACTTTTTAAAAAATTGGTCCATTTTAAAACTCTTATAATAATATACAAGTCCACTTGCAACACATTACTGGGAAACATCCACAAATTGTTCCGAGAAAAAGAAGGAAATGATGTATTAAGATGAGAGTATGTGTGTCCAGACCACTCTAAAAAGCATGTGTTTCACAAAGTGGAGTGAAATTGTAGAATAAGTAGTACAATGAGATAAAAGGCAGCACAACCCTGCATCATTTTAAAAACATTATTATGTAAAGCATTGTGTATTAACGACAATGTAGCTGCATTTGTATTGATGTTGTGAAATGATTAATTTGTTTTATGGTGAAGTACTTTTGTGAGAGGGGGCAGATATTGTAAGTTTTCTTCCTCCTGCTCCTTTTCAGTCAAGATTTTCGACATGTATTTATGTTGAATGACTAAACTAAACTTATCTAAACAATAAAACGAATGGAATCATCGAGGTGAAGAAAAAGGGAACAAAAGACGGACAAATTAACCAACAACGTGAACAGAAGCGAACGAAACAATGTTTTAAAATGTGTTCCGTAAATGATACAGATTTTTTGCGGCTCTCGACACGTACATTTAATATTTTTTTTTTCTGACCACAAACAACTCTTTTTGACGGAAAAGGTCCGTGGAGCCCTGCTCCAGAGACGCACCGGCGGAGGGCAGATTTCAATCAGGCAACAACGGAAGTCTCCTGTTTCCTGGCTGTAGTCGGGTCCTGTACAGCAGCCCGTGCGAGGCTGTCCTGGAGACCCCGCGCTGCCTGCACCTCTATCGTCTCGGGTGAGTTTGTTACAATGTAGCAATTTCTCTATTAATGCGAAAAACTGTAACTAAGCTGCAATATCCGCGCGCGGCAGACGAGCCGCAAACTGCACCGCTGCCGCAATCGAAATGTTACGCTGCCGCACGGCCCCGCAAACATGGGCATTTTCCACCGAATTCCCAAGCATACCCCCCTCATCCAAGAGTATTCCAACATTAACTCATATTTTGCTTGCAAGCAGCGACAGATAGCTCGCTACGCCATTGCGTTTGTACATGTACGCAAACAATAGCGCCTCGTCACGGGCGAACCGAGGTGCCCGCGAGTCGCGCGGGCGTTAAAATCGTGCCACTCGATGGTTTGTTTTGAATGTCAGAGGCTGGAGCTAGCTGGACGTCTGAATATTGTTGATAGCCGCTCGGCTAAGCAGGCTAGCGAGCTAGGCTAACGAAATTCAATCCAGATGCAGCGAAATGGTTCAAATACGTGACAAACGGGCTGCAGAAATCGCTCGTTTTGAGTCCTTGGTCGTTCGTTAACTTGTTGGATACTTAGAATTGTCACGGACTTGTAAAGTATCCATGCAAATCTCTTTGAAAACACACGCTAGCATGTAGCAAGCGGCTTTCGGTGCCTCCATTCATATCCTGCGCACCTACTCCGCTCTCAGCGAGTAATGGCTACGATCTGCTGTTTCAAAGCGGCAACCGGGGACACGGTCCGTTCGTGTCTTCATTTATAGGTTTTCGCAGGGATTTCGGTGACTTGTCTTTGTGTTATTGGAAGCGTGGGCATGCATTGTTGTGATTTGTGATACAACAGCGGCGACCCGCACTCGGAATGTTTGCAGGCTGCGTGAAAACCGCGCGTTTTCGGTTTGTTGTCCATAAGCATCTGCTGCTTCTCGGTTTGTAGCAAAGTCATCTGCTGCTTGAGCTTTGGATGAGTCCATAACAGCATCGAGTTTTCATCTTAATGGTTGCATGTATCAATCATGGTATGTTACAAGTGTATTTGAAGATGGGTTATTGTGTTACAATGTTGTTTTTCTGACTTATGAACATGGGTAACTTGTTGAGATACAACAGCCTTTAGAAGTCACTTCTATGCTTGTTTTCTTTTTTAACCAGACCCTAAAACATAGGCTATTAAACAGTAATCGAATAGGGTATGCCTGTACGGAATATATAAAAGTGATATAATATGTGGATGTAGAAAAACTGAAAAATTAAACTGGTCCAAAAGAGAAGCCAAGAGAACTGCAGCTTTCTGCAGCCTCCAGTCTGTGGGTAAATAAAATAGGTAATTAGTTTAAGCATATTGTTATTACGCCTGATATACTAACCATGAAAAGTCTGGATTATCATTTTAAAGGCAGTGCCCACAACTACTACAATAAAAACATGTTTTCTAAGAGGACCATCTATGTATATAAAGTGCCAATAATAATTCAACAAATTTTATATGAACTTGTCCATAAAATCTCCCTTAAACTGTATAATCCTATACATTTTTGACACTGTTCCTCAAGGTGATTGATAAAACATTTGCAATTTCGTTGTGGTTTGTCAGCAGAGACGACTAATTCCAGATAAATCCGAGTGATGATTAAGTACCAAAATGTCTTTGATGTCCACAGTGAATCCAATTTGTTTTTATCAATCAGATGTTTATTACAAATATTCATTTCTAAAATCCCAAAATGGCAACTTCAAATCCTAATGAGACATTAACTGTGTGTAACTGAGCAAAGAGTAGCAACTAGAAGTACATTTCTGCATAAAAAGATGATCAGTTAATTGCTTGATTTATTGAGTCACTGGTCACTAAAGCAATCAAGATGAAATAAGCCATTTTCTGCAAGAAGGGGTATTTTTGCCTCTGCCTGTGATGTTGGGGGGTGGGGGGTGTTTTTACTTCTGTTCACCCTTTGGGTGACATGGTGGTACAGTGGGTAGCACTTGTGCCTCACAGCTAGCAGGTCCTGGGTTCAATCCCAACACCGGGTGGTGGGGTCTTTCTGTGTGGAGTTTGCATGTTCTCCCCGTGTCTGCGTGGGTTCTCCGGGTTCTCCGGCTTCCTCCCACAACCAAAAACATGTATTGAGTTAATAGGTTCCATAGTTGTGAATGCAAATGATTCTTTGTATAGTCATGAGGTCTCAGCCTCAAATTGGGAAGCACCTAGAGATAATCAGTGATTATGATTGGCGCTATATAAATTGAATTGAATTGTTACCAAAATAACTCTAAAACTACTAAGTGGATTTTAGGACCTGTTGAGTGTGGCTTTGGTGGTGATCTGGATCATATTGTCAAAGAAATTGTTTTAGACGTTGGTGGATGTATGTGCTCTGCTGAGTGGACACTTTAGCTTTATTTGTTCTCGTGTTTAATCAAGAGTGTTTATTGTGTGTCCTCAACAGTTGTCATGGATGATGAAGACGGCAGGTGCCTTCTAGATGTAATTTGGTAAGTTACTACTGATGCAGTGGAAAAGCTGGTCGATATAAAAAGCTTTTCAATGACTTCTTTTGCCTTCATTCTACCCTAGCGTCTTACGTTGTCTCTTCTTTTTTTGCAGTGACCCAGAAGCTCTCAATGACTTTCTTCATGGATCTGAGACCCATGTGAGTATAATAAGACAAAAGTCATCCGAATCTGTTCTGTTTGTTTTGTGTGAAATTGTGCAAAACAGGATTTTAATTGATGCAAGTTTAACTGTGTGCGTTTATAGTGGGGGCTTCAGCTACTTGCATATTACACTTCGATGCACCCTGCAACTCACATTCCTCACTGCTTTATGTGACTTTTTGGTGCCTTTTCTGCCTAATGGTTGTCTCTGCTTTTTGAATGCTTTGTTTATGATTTCAGCTTGCCCTCCCTTTTTGTAAGATTTTCAAATCTTAAAATGAAAAATGCTAACACTGACACTTCTGACCTTGTGGTAATCCCATTAATTTGCCCCTCTATCCCTTATCTTTCACTGGCTCTAACAATCTTGGAACTCTGGACTGTGTGTTGTCTTTCCCTTGTCCTCCTCCTTTTTTGATGGTTTGTATGTTTCTCTGTCCTGGTGGCTTTTGCCTGCTGGTTTGGGTGCCTTTGGTTTCTGTCTATCCTATCCTGGGTGCGTGTGTCTATAGTTGGACACAGACGACCTTTTGGATGGTTCCAGTGACCCCTCCAGCTCGTTCTTCTCTACCACTGGGGTGAGTAAAATCCCCCGATGCTCTTCCTCCTGTTTTCTCTCCATCAATGTAGCATGCATGTCCAAATTTCCTCCCTTTCCACTAACACACATACACTCTACAAGCTTTATTTGCTGCAGTGTGACAAATGGTTTCTGTGGGGTTGTTGCTTTTTTGTTATAAACATTTTAGCTATGTTTAGGCTCTGAAATTTTCTCATCTTTGTTGTACATCTGTCTTTTTCTTTGCTTTAAGGGCCATGTTTCAGAGGTCCAGCCTGCAGTCCAACTGTCGGCTAATGAGTCAGCAGGCCTGCCCAGAGTCAGTGTTGACTTGGACTTCTTGGAAGATGACATCCTGGGAGGATCCCCAGGCGGTGAAGGTGGGAGCAATGGCATTGGGACAAATCATGAGCCTTGCGACATCCTGCAGCAAAGCTTGGCTGAAGCCAACATCACAGAACAAAGCTTACAGGAAGCAGATGCAGAACTTGACCTGGGTTCCTTTGGGATTCCAGGTCTTACACAGGTGGTGCAAACACTGCCTGATGCCAGCCTCTCTGGGGCCGGAGGCACTGCTATTGGTGTAGGCATAGGTGTTGGGGGTGCAGGTGCAATTTTTCCCGGGTCAGGCCCAAGTACCACTGCTACTCCCCCCAATGCCACAGCTGACATGCTGGGCTCAGTTCTGGCTCAGCAAGGCCTTCAGTTGCAGCCCCAGGTCATGAACAAGGCCATTAGCGTTCAGCCATTTATGCAGCCTGTGGGCCTGGGAAATGTGACACTTCAACCCATTTCAAGTCTCCAAGCTCTTCCCAATGGGAGTCAGTCTGGACATTTGGGAATCGGACAGATTCAAGTTGTGGGTCAGCCCACAGTCATGACTATCAATCAGTCTGGGCAGCCGATCTTGGCTAAAGCCATGGGTGGTTACCAGCTGCACCAGTCTGGGCCAGAGGTATCAGGCACTGGCTCTCAGACAGGGCTTGGAGGCACTGGAGGAGGACTTCTTATCCAAAGCAACAAAGCCACCTTGGGATCCCCAGCTTTAAATGGACCGGCAGTTTGCGTTAGCAGCACCAACAGCAGCAGTGGCGGTACAGTGACTGCTCCTGCTGGACTCGTGGGCTTTGGCAACAACCCTCTAAGTTCAGGAATTGGACCGCAGACGCAAACGCAGGGCCAAATCATGCAGAACGTCATCATTCAGCGCACACCAACACCCATTCAGCCTAAACCCCCTCAGGGTGGAGCCATCCAACCAAAACTATTTAAACAGCAACAACAGCAGCAGCAGGCACAGCCGGCACCACAACCCCTGCAAAATGATGCTCACAAGGCTCTAGGGCTGCAGCAACTTCCAGTATCTGCAGCTCAAAATGTAGCCTTCCTGACTGGAAAACCTGGTTCTAATGTAGTCCTAAGTACTCAAGCCACAACACAAGGCCCTCAATTTCAACAAACTCTGTTCAAGCAACAAGCACCACAGCCATCAGGCAAGCCCCTTAGTGTTCACTTGTTAAACCAATCTGGCAGCATTGTAATTCCCTCTCAGACTGTTCTGCAAGGTCAGAACCACCAGTTTCTCCTGCCACAGATACAGGCAGGTGGGCAGATCCTCACCCAACATCCTGGGAGTCACATCATAACTAGTCAGGGTCCAGGTGGGCAGCTCATTGCAAACCAGATTTTAACTACAAATCAGAACATCAATTTGGGACAGGTGCTAACCTCGCAAGGTCATGCGGGGGCTGCCCACATCCTTTCTGGACCCATTCAACTCCAGCCTGGTCAGATGGGCACCCCCACCCTCTTTCAGATGCCCGTCTCTCTGGCTCAGAGTCAAAACCAGACACAGACCCACACTGTCTCAGGTCATGCCCCGACAGTCATACAGGGCATGCCAATACAGAACTCCCTTACCATGCTGAGTCAGGTGGAGGGGCTGAGCCCTGCAGTCAGCCTTCAGCCAACTCTGCAACCCCAGCAGCCAGGTGGAGTCCCCAGCAGCAGCAGCACCACAAGCAGCAGCAGCAGCACTGGAGCAGCGACCATGGCCCCGGGCCAATCGGGAGAGTGTGTTACTGTGCTTGGGAGCTCCACAGACCTGGCTTCTCATCCCTCACAGCATCACATAGCGCAGTCCTCTATCCTAGCCATGCAGTCTGCTCCCACTGTGTCCACACCTACCACAGTATCCTCCTCTTCTCCGTCCATGTCTGTGTCCACCTCTTCTTCTGTGACCGCAGTGGGGCTGGTCCCCCCTCAGGCTCAGCAAAGTCCAGGGAGGTTACTGTTCACCAACCAGGGCTCCAGCATGATTCTGAGCCAAGAGTCTCTCCAGATGTTCCTGCAGCAGGTCAGTTCTGCACCTTTTGCTTGTTTGTTTCTGGCACTTTTCCACTGCATAGTACTGGATCAGCTCAACCTGTCACATTTGGTACAGGTTACCATCTTCTTTTGGTACTGTTGATAGAGTTCTCCTGCAATCTGGCTAATTATCTTAATTGTGCAGTCAATTGAGTAAAATACATCTTCCTCGTAGCATTTTCATCTCACTTTGATTGCAATACAATTAATGATGTAATATAATGATAATATAAGATTGAATACAGTAATTAGGGTTTGATGTTGCAGTCATTGGGACAGTTCTTTTTGAACAATCAGTAGTCTACATTGTTTTCACTTCAGTTTACTTGAAACCTCAGTGGAGGTGATAGTAATTTAGCAGGCATAATCCATAATATGCACCTAAAAGGGAGAGAATCAAGCCCAGCCAGTACATGCAGTGGAAACGGGGCATTATATTGTATATAGTTAACACTGTTTGAACAGAAATAAACATGCACGGAGTGATGTTTGGTCTGATCTATTTGGTTTACTATTTTACTCCCCCTTCCCTCTAATTCCCTTCCTCCTTCCCTCCCTCGTCCTGAAATGGTAAATATACTCCTATCAGGACCCGCACCACCAAACAGAGAATGAGTCAACCCCCTCTGTGGGCGTACCAGCGTCTGTAATCGTCAGCAGCAACAGCATCACGGCTCCGGCCCCTGCTGTCCATGACAGCCAATTAACTGAGTCATGGGTGGGTCAGAGCCTCAGCCCTTCCCCCGGCCCCTCCCACATGACAACATTGGTAAAGCAGGTAGACATGCCCCTTTATGTTAAGCCCCACCCACTTGTTGCTGCTGCTACCGTTAGGGTATCTTACCTTTCCCCATCACTGCTCTTTACTTCTCTTATGCATTAACCATTACTGTCTCTCAGTTGCTATTTATTTTCCAACTGACAAACCTTCTCATTGCTTGCAGCTGTTGTGAATTACTAATATTGCTTTATGTAAATGTCATCATTATTCTGTCATCCATGTGCAGGTTTTCACCCAAATTTAGCTACAGGTATATATTTTATCATACAATATAGTTTTACCATACATTATATTTGAGTTTGTGAAATAACCAAAAATATTATCACAAATGTTATTGCATTAGTCAGAATTGATATTTTACACTGTAAGTGTGAAGTCATTATTTCTTCATCGTTTAAAGGTGGATTTTTGTTCCTGAGTGAAGGTTGAAAAGGTTAAGACACTGTGCAATGAAATTGTTAATTTGCACCTAGAATGCACACAGACTAAAAAATATATTAACTTAAGCTGAAATATAAACTTAGACTAAAATGAGATAAAATAGAGAATAAAAGATAAAATAGAATCTTAGAACAGATGCACAGTAAGGCACGAGTGTAAGTAAATGGTTAGACAATTGCTTTAAAATTAAAATGACTTATGACAAAACCTAACAGTCATAATGAGATGAAAAAAACAAAAATTAAAACACACAACAGGCTAAAGTCGGCATAAAAGACTGACAAGGACAAAACTATGGTCAAAGATGCAAAACTGCAAAAACAACATAAAACACTAGATTTAAATATAATGAACATTCAATTCAATTTTATTTGTATAGCGCCAATTATAATCGATGATTATCTCTAGGTGCCTCGCAATTCAAGGCCGAGACCTCATGACTATACAGAGCGTAAACCCAACAGAACCACCAAGAGCAAGCTAAGGGTGACGGGGGAGGAAAAACTTTCTTCTCTGGAAGAGAAAAACGTCCAGCAGAACCAGCCATCTGCCTTAACTGGTAGGGGTTAGTGGACAGAGGAGAGACGAAGGAAAAGAGTAGAGATAGAACAACAAACAACACAGACACTGGATAATGTCCACGGTCACTGGACCGGTCCACAACCAGCAAACACACAGCACCCAGCAAGGGCATCAGGAGACCTAGGGCAGAGGGGGGAAGCACAAAACTACAGTATTAACATTGATCAAACCCATTTGTAGTCTCTGACTGTGTCATTCATTGCATATTTTGTTGAAATGAAAAACACTGATGTACTGTGTTTTAATAGGCAATGTAACACTGTGTGATGTGTGTTAATAGGCAATGTAAACAAATTAAATGCTGAAGACAAGAAAGTGTATTCTTAAATATAATTATTACAATATAAAATATGTCATGATAACAGTGATGAGTCCTACTTGCACCAAACAGAGAGATGCATCCAGTTTCCCCAAACAAATTCCTTGCATTGGTCATTAATCACTGTTACAAATAAACTATACAATAAATGGTCCTTGACAAATAACTGAAAAATCGTTTCATATATACAGTCGAAGTCAAAATTATTAGCCCCACTATGAAATTTTTTATTACAATTATTTTTCTTAATTGTTTGCTTTTATCTGCAATTCAAAGCATGCTGCTTTCATTTAAAACAATAATTCAGTTTTGTTTGCAAACAAAAACAGAATTCTGTTCAGAAAACAAAAATGAGCAGACTCATTATTATGAACCCACAGAAGAACTGACCTTTTTTTCAAGCATATCTCAAACTACAACTGTTTGACTGAGCAATGGTTTAAGTGTGTGAACTGTAGTTAAAACTGAACATTTGTCCAGTACAGTGGAACCTCAGACAACGACCGCTTCTGACAACAAAAAATTCGGATACCGACAGAAAAAACTGCAAAAAAATTTAACCTCATAACGATGAATTATGTGGACAACGACGCCCGGGTCACGCCTGCGTCACTTCCGGGTCTCGGCGAGAATGACCCGGAAGTCAGAGCGCTAGCCACTAACGCTAGCCACTAATGCTAGGGAAGCTAGCGGGTCACATATGCGTCACTTCCGGGTCGTGGCGAGAATGACCCGGAAGTCAGAGCGCTAGTGGCTAGAGAAAATGGCGCTAGCCACTAGCACTATTTTCATTCATTCTGAAACAGAATGAATGAAATTAGTTCTAGAAAGGATTTAGAATGTATTCTTACCTTGGCTTATGACATCGTAGTGTGTCCGTGGACACTGCACACGTCCATAACTG
>JAQQAE010003937.1:0-19445 GCA_029823295.1 Pseudamia nigra | reverse complement strand
AGTCCAGTCGATGGAAGAAAAAAAAACCACACGCCTTGGATACTATGACCTGGATGACTGAGAATCTTCACAGACAAGAAAGTTTATTAGTTTCTAGAATAAACAAAAATGTTGCTTTTTTTTCAAACACATAACATATAATATATAGAAGATGAGTTTCTAGGAGGTGTGTAATTAAGGGTTCTTTTACACTTACTGTACTTAAAAGTCATTGTTTTTATATTAATCGATCCAAAATAAGCCAGTTAACCAAGGATCTTTGTGGATAAGAAAAGAAGAAACCACTAATGGAGAGCTCCTAAGCCCTAGCCTTTACAGTTGACAGAGAAAAATTACCTTGCAGTCAGTGGCAAGTGGCAGATAATTTTCTTATCCTGACTGAATTATGGTACTCTTTATACATGATTGCCAACTTAACAGATAACCTTACAAGTCAAAAAAGTAGCTGAGATCTGAGTGAAAATACCAAAGACAGTATAGAAGAGATGGGCAAACCATCACCTATAGGTTCCTGAAAAGCCATTAGGAAGCTCAAACAAGGACTCTAGGTGAAGCCATAAAGGCATCTCAGCCTTACTCTGATCCAAAAATAAACACGGAAGTGAGCAATGAGTGGAACTGGGGTGGATTAATTGAAAAGCCGGAGACCATGGGCTCAGAAACACCTATCAAAGGGCCTGTGCCCTTAATTATGTACAAGTATTGGCATTTGGATCATCAGAACAGATTAGTTATAAATTCTCACACAGTGTGAAAATAAAATAGAGACCAAATCTGGGTTGGGCATTTCACCTTGAACCTGTGAACAGTGTGGTACCATACCCTTGTGAGCATTATTTGAACACTATTGTACTGCAGAAAGCATGGTGTTGCTATAAAAATGGTGAGAAAAAGCCAATACTTAAAAATGTAGATTTCCTGCAGAAATTGGAAAGAAAGTCAAGAAGTCACTGTGTACAGTTTCCTTCACCATCAAAAGACAGTCAGAAACTGGGGGAAAACTCTGACAGGAAGAGATTTGGCAGACCCCAAAACACCATCTTGCATCATTGTTTTGAACCTTTTCCTCACCATTTTATAGTAACACAATGCTTTCTGCAGTACAATACTCTTCCAATAATGCTCATGAGGGTATGGTACCACAGTGTGTTCCAACACTACTTTTATGAAGACAGAGGGGGTTTTAATTGATCAAGTAAACTTTGGACACCTGTAGGAATTAGTTGCTTTTAAACTTTTAAGGCTTGATCAGCATCCACTGGTGCAGAACATCTTCAACTTGTTAACTCATGTCTTGTTCCCTGAAAAATACCTTTTTGTACAATTCTGAAATGTGTTATTTTTCAGTTTTGGAAAACCTTAACTTTTTTTAACCTCTGGCAGTTCAGCACTTACCTTTGTACCATTTCACTGAAGTGCTTGAATTTCAATAAAAAACTGGAAAAGTGGGGTGTTCTAAAACTTTTGACCGGTCGTGTATGTTATATGCTGTGGATTATTTTGAACAAGTCCAAATAGTTCTCATTCATTTAGTAGGCCAAATGCCTGAGGGAGCAACACTTTGAAAGAAGTTACATTTATTAATGTGTACTGCCATTTTACTGGGTCTAGGTGTCCAGCTGCTTTATTATTGGATTACGTAATTTGAGATCCTCACAAACATTTACAAGCTACTGTGCTTTTACTTCATTCCTGAACCCAATTTAGAGACTCCCCTAAACCAGACAATAAAAGTAATCAACAGTTTCCCCCACACATTTAATTGCATGTCCACCACATCCATACTGTAGCAATCTGTTAAATTCTGTTTGTAACACAGCAGGAAGAGTGATTTGTTTTGATAACAGTATCACCCTCTGGTGTTTTCTCCCTCACTGAATGCATCTTTTTAGATAAAACAACAAATGAATAAGGGAGTATTGTGCTATTGTCTTAATTGAGAGAAACTCCTTGGTGCTTGTTGTGCTGAGGTGAGGGATGCATTTTCCACTCAGTCCTGCCTCTTGAGTTCACAATGGAAACTATACACTCACCTTCCCACACATTCAATGGTGTAAATCAGACTAAATAAAAAGGAGCCTCTAGCAGTGGCACTGATGTGGTTTAAAGTGGTTAACTGGCCATTATATTCACCTCTGCTCTGATTCAGAATGTTCTAACCAACACTCCTATAAGCAGCACTAAAATGACTCAGGTAGCACAAGTCACACCTGTGACAGAATTAGGATTTGATGTGTATGAGCAGAATTCTGCAGCAATTTGTTCCAGTTCTATCATTGGTTGCTGCCCATATAGTTTTATCACTTCCAGCAATTCCATATCATGTTTCTTTTTCATCTGAATCACTGAGACCTGAATTTAAACAGCATTTACATCAAATCTCTGAGATATGACAAAATGTGAGGTGCAAAAAAATAATACAGGTATTCAAGCTGCAAGCATCACTATCAGACCATCTAAAATGGCTCTAGTTCCACATTTCAGTACTGTTCATATACCAGATATGGTTCATCATTTTCCCTTTGCCACATCTTCAACATATTTCATATAAAGCACAAATAAATGGGAACAAAGGCTTTGTGGAATTGCAGCTATCAATGCGGCATCACCTAAAACCAGGCATTTCTCAGTAACTGGTCTTTCTCAGGGCGATCTTTATCCACACAGGATCAGAATATCCACATCAACAAATCAAAAATGACTGTAATTTTTTCCCTCAACATGAAATCCTGAATGAATGATAATCATCTGCTCTTATTGCTCTGTGACATTTGGAAAACAGGGGCACATAATCGTCATATGCTGTATCTCCTTGTAATCACCTTTTGCACATGATTAATGACAGAAAATGGGTCTTTAGTAGAGATGACTCAGTCCAGCCACAAGTGCACAACATGAAAATGGCAATTTTAAAGACTGGGAATCAGAGCCATCATCTATGTGTTTCTATTTTCAACGAGCTATTAAGCATCGAGGGCAGAAAGTACTGGGATTTGAATAACCACTGTCCTTCAGTATTCTAGTGGTACCTGCTGTGGGGATACACTAACGCTTGCAATAGGTACACAAACCTGCTGAAGTGACCTGCTTGTCCTCCCAAGTGCCACTGTTTTCTCAATGGTTTTTTACTTTTAGTCATTATTCCAGAGCCTGTACCTTCCTAAGGCTGCCCTGAAGGTGGATAAAACCTTTCTATAACTGGAAGAAGGGGAAAATGGGGTTAATGGAAGTAGTTACTAGAGAACAAATGCTTTTTCCCTGTGAGAGCTAGTGCAAAATTTTGTCCTAATTCTTAATGTACAAACAGGAAACCAGACTGTATACAGACAGAAAAATAAAAATCATAGGCAACAAATTGATAAACATCACCTTTTGATGCTCCTTTAGTGACAGAACCAATGAGATATAGAGGCTTTTATGGGAGTGGGAAAAAAATGATTTTCTGTCACCTCTGTTCAGTTTGACTTTGACACTTCTCTAAACAGGAGGAGCACATTGAGCCACTCAAATGTAAAACTAGATGTTCAGTTTTCAATTTTCCATCTGATTTCAGACAATGCCATTGTAAAAATGTAAGGCTGATGTCAAACGTTGCAGTTACTGTTTAATAAACCAAGGTGAAATATCAAGATGAGCCTGTAGGGACATGAGTGTGATATGTCTCTTTATGTTTCCATGTTGGTCCAGTGAGACCAACCCATGACAGACATAGTCACTTTGCATTCTCTTCAACTTTTGTCAAACAAAATGCATTACAAACCATAGCAGGGCTGTCTGCATCAGCATAGTCTGTGTCACACTTTATCAGCTATATGCCTGCGAAAAATGATTCATCACCTGTCACTTGTCAAAAGTGTCTCACATATCCTTGTGAGCGAGATGGAATCAGCCGAGACCATAAGACTTTCAGGCTCATTATAATTAATATTACCCTTTCTTGTCGTTACATCAATAATTCATCAAAGTCTCCTACTGTAAAACTCTGGGGTGACAATTACTGTAACCACCACCACCAAATGACAACCAGAAATGACAATCCCAGGAGAGTGCAGTTTAAATTGACTTTTACCCCGACTTTACACTGGGTTTCTGTACTTCCCTTTCATATTACAAGGTTGATTTACCTTGGCCTCCAAGGGGCTTAAAATTATTATCCCTAACAATCTGCATGATCTTAAAGAACAAATTAAAGCCAAACATTACAGGCTGCTGAAAAAGCTGGTTAACCACATGCTATGCCAACGTAGTAATGTAATAATACATATTAGCTAATTAAGACCTTAGCCATTCCTCTGTAATTACAAAGTGCCAGATTACCATGCTCTGTGGTCAATGGCACCTCATGATCACTCACTGGCTGTTTGTGTAGAGTGGTTTTAAGTATTCCATAGTGTACAGATATGAAAACCTGTACATAATCCATGCCATTGTCTTAGTAAAACCACAGTACTATGTTTGTTACCCTTTGAGGCACTTGATTTTAATATAAAAGAGCAGTCAAAGTCATTAAGCTTGTGTGTGTAAGATGTCAAAGCTATAGCAAAGCCTCTGACTCTGACTATATGTAAAAATATCATGAACTATCACAACCATCTTCAAACATGTTCACATATTCATGTATGCATCAACCAAATGGCAGCCACCATGGCTGAACTGTGAGTCAAATGAGGATGTGTCCTGCAGTACCTACAGTGTTTGTCTCCGAAGGTGAGTCCATTTCCATATAGTCCCATATCCATATCATATACTGCTGAAATGAACATGTTTACAGCCTGGTACAAACAATAGTTTTGGTCTCTATTTTGGGGTTTATTTCCACCTTTGTGAACACTGTACAGGTGGTGAAATTTTAGATGATACACCTCACAATATTTCTGCACAATTAAAGGCACAATTGCTTTGACTGACAAGTGTATTTGACCCAGAGGTTTCACAGTTGCATTAAACCCACCTCAGCTCCACTCACTTCAGAATTAAGTCCATTTTTGGATTGTGGTGTGAGCAGGCAGTCATGTCAATATAATGGCATCCAGCAGCTCCTTGCTTGAGTTTCCACATGGCTCATTAGAAACCTATAGGTGACATTACACAGGGTTTGTCCATCTGGTATATACACTCTGATGTCTACACACCTTTACAGTTAAGCATTAGTGGTGCTTCTCTGACATCCTGAGTGTCAGGTTGATGAGTCATGTGCAGTATGAGTCCTGACTCAGGACTGTCTAATAGTAATTAGTTATTCCCTCTATCTGAGCATGCTATTGTATTGTATTCTTCTGGGAAACAGGGACTTTGATTAATAATGGTCATATGGCAGAGCTGTGTTTGTGCTTGTTTGCTCTAGAACACACAGTTGTAGTAGAGGTTGGGAGAGTGAGTTTGACAGCATCCACATCCAAAAGCCACGACCAAATAAAAGCCCCAATTCTAGCCTCTTCCTGTGTTGTGTTGGAACTTCAGACACCCCGCAATTTAAAAAAAAATTAGATTTTCAACGGTGATGGCTGAATTTCTATTTTAGAATGATTCACATAACCTATTTTCATTCTAATTCCCACTTATGTTGAGTCTTCAGTCCTTTCTATAAGAGAAATAGCCGCGTTGACTTCCATCTCCTGACCCACAGAATTCCCAGAAAATGAGTGTTGTGGTTAGCACTGTTGCCTCAAAGTGAAAAGATCCTGTGTTGTACTTCAAACCCTCCATTGTTTTTAATGAACCTGCTGCAAAAGGTTCATCTTAAAATTTGACTGAGATTCTCCCTGAAAAAGTTTTAGTTTTTGCAGCTTTGACAACGGTCATGAAAAGATGAAAACATACTTTTTTAAAGTTTATTAACAATTTTAACTTTCAGTACCACATTCAGTGAAAACAAATGACACTTTATAGGTCATCCACTTTCACCCTGTTTACCAGAGCATTCAAGCATCTCTAGATTATCAGAGGCCAGCCTTCTCATCTGACTTGAAAAGCAACCACTTCAACCTGCAGTGGCATTCTTTTTCTTGTTTCAGTCCAAGCCAGTGATGTTTTGCACATCCTGTCAGGCAGCAGGCGAAACATTGGTGGGGAGGACTCCTTGCATTGCATGCAATCCCTTTCTTAAAACAGGGCAGCATTTCTAAGAATAGCTTGTCAAACAGACCTACCACATGCAGAGAGGCCGATCCAACAGAACTCAGCAAAGCAGCGCTAAAGCCATCCCCACTGCTGTGAACAGGCATATGACAAGGATTATTGATGATGTTCTTATAGTGCAGAAAAATCTAAATGAATATTGAGTACTGGCTTGCAAAAGAGGAACTGCCCTTTATTTAATTTGACTCACTCTGCGTTCCATAAAAAGAATCAGAAAATGGAAAACCACTTTGCCCGAAATGCTCCTGTATTAATTTGACCTCAGGACACATGAATATAAATGGAGGTGAATTCCTCAGGGTTGCAAATCACTCGATATTTAGGCCATGGATTTTTCCTGTCACTGTGTTTTAGTCTATTAGAAACTGTAGAAATCTGTTGCATCACTCCTTGCACCAGATCAGCAAAGTGAATTAAAATTTCACAGTTGTGACTCTGTCAAACAATAAGGTGAAAACATTCACTGAGGGAATAATTGGAGATGATTCAATTTTACAGTTCTCTTATTCTCTGGAAACCATAAAGACTCACATAAACAGAAACAAGCAGTTTATACACAATAAGGAAACAGAGTGTGCATGAGCCATAAGCTGGCAGTATGCTTTTCAGCCCTCATCCTTTTCATGCAGAAAAAGAAAATAAAAAAAATCAGTTTGTCCTTGGCCAAGTCCTTTTGTTTTTGCTCACTCCTGATTTCTAATCTACAGTACCTTCCCATCTTCATTTCAATCTGGTGTAAGTGGTATAATGTGCTTGTGTAAAGCTGTGCTACTGACATGCATCTTATACGTAAACATTTTTGTACATCCTTGACAGCAGTAGAATAAATTAGAGACCATAAAAGATGTTTCTTTTTTGTCTGCCATGTGACTCTCACATTACATAATATTCCTCACATCACTGCTGCTCGAGGGCCCCATTTTGGATTTCTAAAGTGCAAAGTCTAAAGCACACTAGGGGGTGGGGGGCAGGTCAGGTTCATTATCTTGTCAGGGTGAAAACACGGCATGCGCTCGATGCATTGTCTAAAATATAGTAACTACTTAGGTATCAGTGGGAGTATTTTTTGCATAATATACAATAAACTACAGTTCTGTGTGTCATTCCCTTTAGTACTCGTCAGCATGATGGTATTCTGTCTCCAACATCATTAAATAAGAGATCCAGGTTCCTTATGTGAAATTAAGAATATATGTAAGTAAATGCAGCAACAAATACCTCAACGACTCAGATAAATATATAATTTTTTAAAATACATACATTCAGGTGCTGATGCAGGTCCTACCAGTCTGTACATTTGTACACAGCAGATCACAGCACAACATCACATATACAAATTTACTGACTGTGTGGCTTACAGTATGTTTGGTCACATACAGACTTTACTGGATTTCTCCATTGTATAAGACTGTGATTTACAGTTTGATCGGGGCAGCAGCAGAAGAGGTACATACATCATGTCCATGTAGTGTCCTCGTGCGTGAGCTGCACTGTGCCTCAACTCTTCCAACCATGCCAAGGCCAGGGGAGCGTGTTGGTTCGGTTGTTACTCAAATCCACACTTTAGGAGTGAAACACACTTTGGCACTGTGCGGATTGACATAGTGAGAATGCCCAAATAACGTCATTAATGTTAAGACTGGCCAATAGTCACAAATGTATTGAAACATGGTTTTATTCATTTCTTATCCTTTCTCTTCTTATTATTAATAGCGTATTCATTTTAAAATATGCAGAAATACACACAAACCATGATGTTTTAAAGAATAATGCATAGAACGTGTATCCATCATGTTAAATATAATTGTTGCAGTATGTACACTTCTACATGGTCATTTCTACAATGTGCTCAGTGTCTCTGAGGTACCAGCCAATGATCCATTTTTTATGCCAAAAACAGCAAAGATAGACATGCCCGCTTTCAAATATGAACTCCAACACTCTCTGCGGCGCGCAGCTGGTTGCTATCCCAAAGGCACGGGTGCATGGCGGAGAGTGGGTATTGTCGCTGAGGCAAGACACGACACGGCCATCTGCTTTCTGCTTTACAGCAATGCCCTGAGCAGAAGATACCTGTTGATTTGTTGCTTTGAAGCCAATTAATTCAACTCAACCAACTCTGAGTCTTTTGAGTTGAGAATTATAAAATGTGGGCAACACGGTGGTGCAGTGGGTGGCACTCGTGCCTCACAGTTGGTTTTGACCCCAATGCTGGCTGGTGGGAGTTTCTGTGTGGAGTTTGCATGTTCTCTCCAGGTACGCCGGCTTCCTCCCACAACCAAAAACATGCACTAAGGATTAGGTTAATTGCCCATAGGTATGAATGTAAGTGTGAATAGCTGTCTGTCTCTACATGTCTGCCCTGTGATGAACTGGCAATTTGTCCAGGGTGTAACCCCACCTTCACCCTAAGTCTGCTGGGATAGGCTCCAGATACAAGATACAAAGGTCCGAAACAGTCCAACTTCACAAGCGAGCAGTTACTATAGCGACATGTCAATCAAACCCCAGCACGGCAGTGATTTATTTGATTATTTACAGTAACATCTTAACAGACCAAAATGTTAAAGAAGGACCACCAGATCACTTATTAGAGGGTCCAAATAAAACATTTCAGGCTATAATAACTCATGACAAAAATTTATGCGCTTAGTATTTTCAGAAAGAAGTCCAATGTATCTTTATGGGTAAAAGGCTTCTTGAAGCTGGACGAACAGTTCCTCAGTGGCCAAGTGGCGTGATTACAACTTAAAGTTATTTCCGCATCGTTCTCACTGAACACCCGGTCATTGCCCACTGACAGGGAGTGATATTCTATATATAAACTGCGGTCAAAAAGTTTACCATCATTGTAACTAATCGTTCTGGAGAACTACAGTTGCTTTTATTTAGTAATAACAGTTGTTTGTAAAGAGGAAAAATGCACTCAAGTGAGTAAAAAAACTAGAAAAATGGATTTGTTTCAGCCGTAGTCTACAGTTTATCTGTATGTGAACTGGTGGCTGATATTTAAAGAGCTACACCTGCTAGCTAACCCTGGTTAAAACAGTTACACAAAGACAGATTATCTTAAATACAGTGGCCTCTTGCTATATCGTGGTTCACCTTTCGCGGCCTCGCTGTTTTGCGGATTTTTTTTCGGTGCAATTTTCATTTTTGAAAATTTTTTTGCAGCGTATGAACGCGCATTGTGTTCTGCGTCCTGATTGGCTAAAGGAGAATCCACACATTGTGTTCTGCATCCTGATTGGCTAAGGGACTGTACTATAGGCCATTGTCAATCAATCTCCTCCGTGCTGTGTCTCCTGTACTGTACAGTACAGTACAGAATGTGTTCAGCTCGCCAAACTGACACACATGTTCGATCGCTACCATACAGTATGTGACTCTGAAGTGCTGTATGTTTGCAAGTTTTCTCTCCAATAAAACCCCACAATGTCGATGAAGCGTCTGCACCGACTAAGGCACATGCGGTCACAGCCAAAAGGCAGAGGAAGATGTTAACCATCGCACAAAAAGTTGAACTTCTGGACATGCTGAAGGAAGGAAGAAGTTACACGGCTGTAGGGCGCCATTACTTAATAAATTAATCTTCGGTTCGTTACATAAGGAAGTAGGAAAATAACATAAGGATAACAGCAGCAATAAGTTTTAACAAGGTTGCAAAAAGGGTTGTAACTGTCCGCAACAAAACCATTGTAAGGATGGAGTCTACTTTAGCTTTGTGAATCAGTGACTGCAGGAAAAAGAACATTACGCTGGATACCAACATCATCTGCACAAAAGCTAAAAAGCTTTATGAAACCTTTGCTGACAGCGATGACATTCATGACAGCGAGGAGCCGGGACGAAGAGGCGCGGTCGGAGGAACTGTGACGCATGAGTCACTATTAATAATTTCTTATGTGTCCAGCTTTGTAGGTTAATCTTTAAAATTAAATTTCTAAAAGCCATTATTTTTTTTAAAATAGGAAAACGTTTATTTTTTTATTTCTCAAACAAATGTTTGGGCCTGAAAACAGGTTTTGATCTTTAGTTCTATAATACTGTACAGTACTTACATGTATTTTTTATTTAAAATCTACAAAGGTTTGAATTTTGAGAGCATTTAAATAAGAGAGAAATGTGAGAAAATGTTAATGCCTGTCTGAGAATAGTGTATAAAGTGTGTGGTGAGGGGTTTTACAGCCTTAAAACAAATACAGTGGTTCCCCGGCTAACGAATTCAATCCGTTTCAGTGTCACGTTCGTTGTGCGATTCATGCATTAGCCGGAGCGAGTTTTTCCATAGGAATCTACTTCGGATTTCGCCTATCGCGGGTTATTTTTAGAACGTAACCCCCGTGACAAACGAGGGACCACTGTACTACGAAACTTCAAAATGGGCTTTGGATATATTTTTGGAGATACATCTAAAGATGAAACAGAATAATACTGAAATCCCCAGTGTCAAGATTAAAAAGAAACATCGGTAAGTCAAATCCTGTCACTCATGTTTTTTCCAACTGTTTTCTCTACTGACCTTAACCTGGTCAGGTGACCATCCAGTTCATCATATACAGAAAGAACAGCTCAACTAAAAGCAGCGGACTCACCAGCGTCCCGGAGGTGGAGCCTCTTCTTTGTGAGGATGAGGAGCAGACAATGTTATAATGGAAACCAACACGGACCATTAAGCCAGAATGGAGAATAAAAGTTTCTTTGATCGTCATTTTGTTGTCAAAAAACCTGCCTTTAACAGGTCAAACAAGTGATTAATTGAATTTAATTCTTGTCAGTCCTTTCAGCAGCTCTAACATCACAATTTACTCTGAACCATAGGTGGAATATATTAGTGGACAAAGTTACTGTGAAGTCACGTTGGTTTCTTAAGGGCCATTTTGAGGCCAGTTTGGGAGTCGTAAACAGGATGTCAGCGTATTTGTATGAATGGCGGCAGAGCTACTAGATCGTAGTATTTCAGGGGTCTTATAATTAAGCTAATGCTAACACCTAGCTTACTGCTGTGATAAAACTGTTATATTACAGTGTTGTTAGTCTCAACACTGAGCCACAACTACAGTCGAGTGTAAAACTATGCTTTGTTGAATAAAGAGAAGATACAAAGGTCACACTCCGCTGGCAAGTCAAGTTACCATAGTGGCATGTCAATCAAACCCCAGCACAGCAGTCATTTGTCAGATTATTTGCCATAATATCTTAATAACAGAGCAAAAAATTAAGGATGGGCCACCAGATCACTTACTAGAGGGTCCAAATCAAACATTTGAGGCCATGATGCTTCATGACAAAAATTTATTCACTTATTATTTGCTTAGTCAGGGCATCTTGGAGCCTACTGAGCAGTGGCCAACAGCAGTATCACAACTTCAAGTTACTTCCTCATCGGCCTCACGGCTCACCGCCCACTGGGTAAACTGTCATTTGAGTTTTATCCTGCTGAGATCTGTGTTGTAGTTTTGGATGGAACTGCAGTTTGTTTAATTTTCCATGATGGCGTATCAACGTGCAGAGGAGGCCGCTTTATCCAGAGGTATTCTCAGAAATGCTGTAAGCTTTTAGGAAAGAAATCCATGTTTCCTTTTTCTGCACAGTTTACCTAATGGAGTTTTTGTGATGTGATGGATTCAGACAGGCTTCTACCATGCCCTCCCTGAGTAGGGAATCTTTTTTTTCTGTTTCTTTGATTCATAGAAATATTTTGTTTGTGCCTTTTCTAAACTAAATTGGTTCTTAACATGGACTGCTTAATATTCCCTGGGCAAAATAATAGTATTTTGAATTAATTTCTAATCCATTAGCATATTTAGCCTCCCTTTTTAAATGCCGTTACCTCTGTTTTTTGATATTGCGAGCATCTTTTAAGCAATAAGATCTCCACAACATTCAAGGACGTCTTTTTAAGACAAAGTATTTCCAAGATATTTTGATCAAAAGGCCATTAAGAGGATGTTTTGAAGTGACAAAAAAATCTGGTTCATTGAGTTTCTGTTTGATTTGAACTAGAATAGATGCTCTTGTATAATAAGATTTATTTGAGCACTTTCTGCTCATTAACATCATAGAGCAAACAGAACAAATTGTGTTTTAGTTTGATACTTAATATAACTGTTTAGAGTGAACAGCTTGTCCATGTTGTGCCAGATTTTATTGGTGCATATTATTTTTGTCTCTGTAATTGTTTATCTGTGTAAGAGAAGCGCTGTACATGTATATGCAGGCGGCTGTGGATTTCTCTACCTCGTTCTAGTTTGCACACATGTATTTGTTCATGTATGACTGAAGAGCGAAAAGTTTCATTTATAGGAAGTAACTGAACAAATTACGTGTTTTTTTTTAACTTTCTAAGTTGGTATTAAAACTGAAATGTGTGTGATTAGTACAATTAGTGATGTTTAAAATACAAAATTGGTTATTATTTGCACTTAAACAAATGACAGACATTTTCCTTTTCAGTTAAGTGATGCGACACAATTTTACATGTGGATGATGTGACTATTAAACTGCAACTATATGTAGTTAAATAATTCTGTTTTGTAGCTTATTTTTACATTGTAAAATTAATATTTTGACTTTTTAATAATTTTTTTATGAGTGATAAATATGTTATGCCAAGCACAGAAGATGTATATATCTGTATTTTAGAACATGTACCTGTAGTAGCCTATTTATACATTTGTAGTTAAGATTTATTTATTCTATTTTGAATATTTGCTTTTTTATTGAAGATGTTCTTAACCATGCATGAGCTGCTGTACTTTAATTCTGAGGTCTATGCAGACACTGACGTAATAACTTTGTGTAAGAAATTTGTATACGTTGGAAAGTCTGAATAAACAGCATGATTCTGTACATTGAGTGGAAAGTGTTATCTGTGAAGTGGGAGTGTGAATTTAGACATAAAAACCAACAATAATGAGCTTTAATGTGTTTTGTTTTTCTATAACATGTTGGAAAAAAGTTGCAGTGAACCTAAAACTCTTAATTTAATGTAATGTTCATGCATGTATTTTATAATATAAAAAAGGGGAAAGGGTAGATTTGTGTTGCATAAAGGAGTATTTAGAGACACACTAAAGATGAAAACTCAAGTTGCAAGATTTTGGGAAAAACAAAAACAAGGCTACAATTTTTGCTACATGGAATGTCTTAAATAAATTCAGAAATCATGTCCTGTTATTAAATCTTTAACTAAGTAAAGGGTGCTGCATTTGAATCAGATTTTAATTCTGACTAGTTTTTAATATTTAAGCCATTTTCTAAAATAAATAATCTTCGAATAAATAAAGTAATCAACAAAATGACCAAAATTATGTAAAGCTGATTCATTACCCAAGTAATTAAAAGTATGAACAAAAGAATCCACAAGGCAAAAAGTGAACAAAAAAATAAAGTAATCACCACGCTAACAAAATGACCAAAATAATGAAGAGAATATTTGAAAAGACCCAAAGAATCATCTGAATAAAAGTATTCCTCCAACTCAATATGACATTCAATGGAATTAACAAAATAATTAGGAAAATGGGAAAAAACAAAAATAATAAAGAAAACTGAATAATTAAAAAAAAGAAAAGTAAAATGAATAAGCAACACAGTGACCAAAATAATGAAAAAGGGCAAATACTTACCAAAACAATTAGGAATATGAACAAAAAACCACAAAAATAATCTATAAAATAAACGAAAGTGAATAAAAAATAAACAGAATGAACAAAATAATCAAAGTATGATAACTAAATGTCTTCTGACACTAAAATAAACTTCAAACCCTGAATCTGTCTGTGTCAAAAATCTTAGCAAAATTAGCTGATTATCATACTCCCTGTACTGTAAAAGAGAAAGAGACATGAAGTTAACATTTTCATTTACACATCAACATTCAGCATATCATTTTGATCCACAATTCATATTCAAATGCTGGCTTTAACACCCAGTATTTCAATTTGCTTAGATTTAAGGTCCCCATTTAAATTTAGCCTTTTTTGTTTGGTTCTTTGATTCACAATACATGTATTCAAACTAGTGTTGTGATAATGATAATCATCTAATATTGTAAAGGTTTTTTTGACACAGGATTCATGGCAAGTAGATTAGTAAATGTAGATAATTTTGTCCATCTACATATATCACATGCAAAGTTACAAGGCTCAAAAAGAATAAAAGAAAAATTTGGCATGGATTCATTAAATATGTTGTAGATATTGTACATAAAATTTCAGCTGAGTGTAAAGGGGTTGTGCAGGAGCCATCTGTTGAACTTTTGGGGCATGACCCTGCTGGAAGTATTCATTAGAAGATGGGTACACTGTAGTCATAAACGGATGGACATGGCCGACAACAATACTCTGGTAGGCTGTGGTGTTGAAACAATGCTTAGTTGGTTCTAAGGGCCCAAAGTGTGCCGAGAAAATATCCTCCACACCATTACAGAAAGATGACAGCAATCCAAATGGCTACTCATCATAACAAAGATATGCTCACACAACACATCAAACCTTGAAGCAGATGGGCTAGAGCAGCACAAGACCACACTAGGTGCCACTTCCATCAGCTAACAACAGGAGACTGAGGCTATATAATTTGCACAGGTTTACCAAAATTTGGCAATGGAAGATTGGAAAAATGTTGCCTGGTCTGATTAGTGTTGATTTCTGCTCTGATATTCAGACAATAGGGTCAGAATTTGGCCCAAACAACATGAACGCACAAATCCATCCTATCTTGAATCAATGGTTCAGGCTGCTGGTGGTAGTATCTTAAACCAGTCTGGCCATTCTCCCCTGACCTCTGGCATCAACAGGGCATTTTCACTCAGATGACTGCCACTCACTGGATATTTTCTCTTTTTTTGGACAATTCGCTGTTAAACACTAGAGATGTTTGTGAAATACTCAGACCAGCCCGTATGACTCTCACAACCATGCCACATTCAAGGTCATCTTGAACATGTCTGCGTACCTAAATGCACTGAATTGCTGCCATGTGATTGGCTGATTAGCTATTTGAGTTAACCAGCAATGGAACACTTGTACCTAATGAAGTGGCCAATCAGTGTACTAGAAATGATACAATAGATAGAATAAAGGTGATCCCCTTCTGGGAAATTCATATGGCCACCTCATTCAGTGGGCATGATGTCTTCAGTCTCCATCAGCTGTGGTGTTAAACAGTCTGATGGCAGTGGGGATGAAGGCTCTCATGCAGTGTAGTGAAGTTAATTGTCCACTGCAGCTGCTCCTCTGAATCTTCTGTCTTTGGTACTAGCCCACACCCACACAGAGTCCTCCTGAGGTCCAGTGGGATGGGTTGGTAAGCTCCACATTCGCTCTGCCTCAGGTCCAGGTGGTGCCCTGCGGAGTAAACTCTTCTCTCCATGTCAATGGCAAATTGATCCCAAAAAAGAAGATCAAGAAAAAAGCAGTGTATTGTATATCCAAAAATTTTAAGAGAACAGAAAAAATGAAGAAAAACAGATTACCTATGGCAAAGGCTGGATTGATATTTTCTTCCAACTCTTCACCTTCTCGCCATGTTATTGACGGACGTGTCTGTTGACTAATAAGTAAGCGGTATGTCTCAGTGGGCGGGACTATGGTAATATGTGTGTGTTTGGGGGAGGCGGGACTTCCTGAGAGCGACAGTTGGATGGTAGGCAGCTTTAGGGCTGACACGTAACTACAGTTAAAGGTGCTGGGAAGGGAAGGCCTCGACAGGCACTAAACAGTCTACTTTCACTTATGTTTGTCCGTATCGTGTCGGAAAGGGTAAAGTCTGCGAGTGGGAAAAGAAGAGGAAATAACGTGGCTCCGGGGTGTGCTGTACGTTCACCGTGGACTAAATCTGAGCGGTTACTTTGAAGTTAACACGGAGAGTCCTGGCTGAGCGTCCGTGCTTAAATAATGTACTGCTTTTTTTGTACTTAAATCGTGTTTTCGTCGTGGAAATGCTCGGGGACTGAGGGCAACGGGCTTCTTCAGGCTTCACCCGAGTGTTGAAAAGTTGAGTCGCAACTTTCCAGCAGCAGAGACGGGGCTGAAGGGCGCAGACAACGGGGAGGGGTGCGGGTGCACTATGGGGAACGGGGTGTGCTCCCGGCGGCAGCGGAGGATCTTCCAGTGTCTCCTGCTGGTCACGGTGGTCTGCGGCATGATGTACGGGGGGATGATGTCCTACGAGATGCACAAGCAGCTGAAGAGGACGGAGGCGATGGCCCTCAAGTATCAGCAGCATCAGGAGTCTCTGTCGGCGCAGCTCCAAGGTAAACAAATCACCAGCCAGGTTTACACAGGTTTTTTTTTTGTTTTTTTGTTTACATTAGTTTGGCAGAGTGTATGGCATGACAGCTCCAACTCCTATCAATATGACCCCACACAAACACGAATTTTTTTATTAGTATTTACTGGGTTGCCCATATGTTGATAGTTTTAACAATTTCTGCTAATTTTGATTGATTATTTTTTGGCTCACTTTAGTTAATTTCCTTGAGTATTCACGTTTCACATTTATTTATTTATTTCTGCACCATTTTACTCCCATTTTGCTCCCATTTCATTATGCTTCAGTAAATCATTTTTTCCGACTGTTTTGTCCATGTTAGTAGATTATTTTGTTACATTTCTTCATTTGCTGCACAATTGTATTAATTTTTCCCCCTAAATTAGTTGCTTATTTGAATAATTTCTTTTTCATGTTATTGGTTGAGTTGAATTTTATTATTTGTCTTTTTCATTTGAGTAGGATTTTTCTTCATTTTGTCTACTATTACTCACCTAGCCCTTCATTTTTTGCTTATTTGTAATTTTTTTTGTTACATTCATTGATAATTTTGTTAATTTTAGTTCATGTTTGCAATTACTCGTGTAGCATTTCTTCACCTTTTCCCACCATTTTGCTCACTTTTTTTTCCTTTTTTCCTTTCTTTTTAAAATTATATTGGTTGTTTTGTTCACATTTCTTCAGTTTACTTTTTATTTTGGTCATTTTAGTTGAATCCTGTGATTATTTCGTGAAAATTTCTTCATTTATGCACATTTTCTCTCTTCATTTTGTTGCAAATTTTTGGTCATTTTTTTTCTTCATGCTATTCATTCTGTTAATTTTTTGTTAATTTTTGATTTATTTTATTAATTTCTGTTAACTTTGCTTGTACTTTGCTGTTTTACTCACCCTTACTCTTTATTTTTTGCTTTTTTGATCAATTTTTGTTAAGTTTAGGGCATTTTGTTAATTTGAACTAGTTTTCTTATTTATGTGTTTAATGTTTCTGAATTTGTGTCACTGTTTTACTCATGAGTTCCTTCTTTTTCCCTTTTTTCATATCCTTCTTTTTAAACTGTTGTTTTTTCACATTTGTTCATTTTGATTATTTTGTTAATTTTGGTTAATTTCCTTGATTTCTCACATAACATATCTTCATTTTTGCACTGTTTTAATTATTTTAAAATAAGATGGGTACAATTATTGCAAAGATTTTTTTAAGTTTTAGCTCATTTTGCATTAATTTTTAATCGTTTTGAAATGTTGCATTTTTTTCTAGATTTTGTGCATGATTTCATTCATTTTTTCTTTATTCATTTTAGTCGCATTTCTTGATCATTTAGTTCACTTTTTGTTTCGTTCACTTTTTAGTCATTTTTTGGCTTATTTTGTTCATTTTACTGATTATTTTCTTCATTGTTTGGGTATTCCTTAATGTTTATTGTGCTGGTATCATGATTTTGTTCACTATGTTATTAATTTTGATTGTTTTATTCACTTTTGTTCATTTTACTTGCTACTTTATTCTTTATTAAATTAAATAAATTTTTATATTACTTTTTTTTTCTTCATTTTTTTCCCCCTTTCCTTCAGCTGAAAAAGTTTGTGAATCACTGAAACTCAAATCTGCAGCTTCATGATTTAAGTGCTGCAACAGTGTGCAATGTTGATGTAAAATGATGTATAACATTTATGATGAACCCAGGTGCAGGTCACAGTACAAACAGTAACACATCAGAACCTGTTTAGTGTTTTCCTACTGTCAACAACATTTAAGGTGTTTATACTGTTACAAGCTGGTGGTTTCACTATTTTGGTTGCAGTTATCTGCCAAGATGAATCACAATGTTTTCTCCTGCAAACACAAGTAAAATGTCTGGTTTCGGTGTAAATGTTATTTCCAAATGTAGTGTTGGTGCTTTACAACCACATAACATAATGATTAACCAGATTTACAATATTACAACAGCAGTAAAAATGTGAGACCAAGTAAGAATTACTGCTGAAAACCAAAGTCACTTTTAAGACAGAGAGCAGAGACTGATGCATGTCATGGCATAAGAGTTAACCCTTTAAAACTGTGTTGATCATACTGTAGTGAGAGAATTAACTGACTGTTTTCAATGCCATTCAGCCTGTCCGTTATCTTTCTCTATCTTCTTGAGAAATAATTTGAATTACAAAATATCAGAAAATTGTGAAAAGGTGTTTCTCAAAGCTCAAGATCACATAAAGACAATATTCACATTCAGCAAGCTGCAGAATTTTGACTTTTTTAATGGAAAAAGTATTTTTTAACAACTAAAACCACTCAAAACCGATGATCACTTATTACATTAATTGCCAATTAAAGGTGCAGTTGATGATATTGGCAAACTAGCTAGTAGCCGATTGTTAGGAAAGTGATTTGTTGGATTACTTGCTGCAATATCTTAATAACGGAACAAAAAGTTGAAGATGGACCACCATATTACTCTTTAGAGGATCCAAATAAAACCTTTGAGACCATGATGACCCATGAAAAAAAAATTATTCCCTTAGTATTTTCAGATAGAAGTCCAATGTATCTCTATGGGGAAAAAAGCTTCTTGGAGCCGGACAATCAAGTCCCCAGCAGCCAAGTGGTGGTATTACAACTTAGTTACTTCTGCATTGACCTCACTGAACAGCCATGGTCATTGCCCCCTGAGAAAGATATAAATGATTAAACAGGTGACGTGCCAGTGAACATACAGTGGATAGAAAAAGTCTTCACGCTCTTGTTCAAATGCCAGGTTTTTGTGAGGTAAAAAAATTGAAACAAAATAATAAATTTCACAACTTTTTCTACCTGTAATTTGATGTATAACCTGCACAACGCAATTGAAAAACAAACTGAAACCGTTCAGGGAGGTGAAGTAAAAATAAACAACTGAGATAATGAAGTTGCACAAGTGTGCGCACCCTCTTATAACTGGGGATGTGGCTGTATTCGGATTTAACCAGTTACATTCAAACTCATGTTAAATTGGCGTCAGCACACACCTGTCACCATTTAAAGTGCCTTT
>JAQQAE010003936.1:0-19446 GCA_029823295.1 Pseudamia nigra | reverse complement strand
AAGAAAAGAGTAGCGATAGAACAACAAACAACACAGACACTGGGCGACGTCCACAGACACCGGACCGGTCCAGAACCGGCAAACACACAGCAAGGACCTCAGGAGACCGAGCAACCTAAAGACCTAGGGCAGAGGGAGGAAGCACAAAACTCCGGGAAAGATGCAAGTTAGTTAGTTTGCTAATCACTTGCAAGGCAATGAGGTGACTGGAGAGGTGAGAGATGAGGAGAGACAAGGAGGATGGAGAAAGAAGGAGAAAGAAGGATGCTGTGTGTAGGATTATTGGCACCTTATCGTGGTGGAGGGGTTTGCATGCCTGAGTGATCCATGGAGGTATGTTGTCAGGGGCAATTCCCCCCTGGTAGGGTCTCCCAAGGCGACAGGACAGACTAAGAACAATTCAGATGACCATTATGACTATGCCTTCCTGTGGGCCCACCACCTGCAGGAAGGGTCATAAGGGTCTCGTGCTGTGTGTTTTGGGTGTCGGCCGAAGGGGCCCACGTGGGCCAATCCCTAGTTACCAAAACTAGCTCCAACTAGGAGGAGGACCTGTGGCAGACCAAGGACTCGCTGGAGGGACTATGTCTCTCGACTGGCCTGGGAATGCCTGGGGGACCTCCAGAGGAGCTGGAGGAGGTGGCTGGGGAGAGGGAAGTCTGGGCTTCCCTGCTTAGGCTTCTGCCCCTGCGACTCTGACCAGGATGAGTGGAAGATGATGGATGCATGGATAGATGGATGATTGTGAAGTGGCATATGGCAACCAACGCAATACTCCTAACTTCATACCTCAGCTTTCAAGTGAGTTGAAAAGAAAGAAAACTACAATGGCTGCAAAAATACAAAAAAGTTAAAAGCTCCTCCAACAACAACATGTGTGGTGTGTGCATTCTAAAAATGATCTGCTGCACAGATCATTGTTAGGTAACAAAAACAATTCATATTTTAAGTGACTGAACAGACATGAAAGCATATTTGAGACTATTATATTTATTTTTCTGCAAATATACAGTGCTGTGCAAAAGTTTTAGTAACCTTGCATGTACACAAAAATGAATAAACGTTACCCTACAATCAGTATGGGTGTAGAACTTTAAAATATCTGCCTCCGGTTTGTTGTTTTCGCAGGACTGTAAATAAAAGTTCAGAAAAGGTGTGCACAGTATAAACAGAACTAAAAGTCCTTTGAAGGCAAAAACTCATATTTAGTGCAACGTCTACAGTGCTGTGAAAAAGTGCTTGCTCCCTTCCTGATTTCTTACTTTTTTGTATATTTGTCACACTTAAATTCAGATCATCAAACAAGTTTAAATAATACGTTTAAGAAGGCACAAGTAAACACAAAATGCAGTTTTTAAATAAAGGTTTTTATTTTTCATGGAAAAAAATCCAAACCCACGTAGCCCATTGTGAAAAACGTGCCACCTGTGAATGGCATAAGAAAAACAAAAAGAAGACTTTGGAGTGGACAAGTCAAAGTCCTGACCTGAGATGCTGTGGCGTGACCTTAAAAAGGCGGTTCATGCTCAGAAATGCCTCCAATGTGGCGGATTACAACAATTCTGCAAAGATGTGTGGGACAAAATTCCTCCACAGTGTCTGTGAAAGACTTGATTTCAGTTGTTGCTGCTAAAGGTTGACCAAGCAGTTATTAGGTTTAGGGGGCAAGCTCTTTTTCACACTGAGCCACACAGGTTTGGATTTTGCTTTCCCCTTACATATTAAAACCTCGTGTTTTCTTAAATGTATTATTTAAATTTGTTTGATGATGTGAAACATTTACGTGTGGCAAATACACAAAAAAGTAAGAAATCAGGAAGGGGGCAAACACTTTTTCACACCACTGTATTCCTATGATAAGAAGACGGCCAAACAATTTTGACATATGTTGAATGAAACTGGTTTAAGTCACTAAATCTCATATTTTCTGTCCCAAATAGCTCTAAACATTTTAATTGCAAAGGGAAGGAACAATCCATTGTGGAGAAACTGAAATGTTGTGTGTGTGATTGAGAAATGCATATTTATGTTCATTAAAATCTGATAAAACAACAAAGTCAAGGTGCCTAAAATATTTTCACAGTACTATATCTCTCCAAATATTACACACTTTGGTCTATTACATGATCAGTAGACAGTGTAGAACAGCAGAGTATTCCCTAATATGGGTATTTGTTTTACTGCACACAGCTCCATTTAAATCAGGTTATTTCTGCTGGCAGAGGCTTTGTTTCCTAATGCATTTAGTTAATTCTCTGCATGATGTTATACACTGTGACATAGCAAAGCCAACAGGAACATGCATGCTGCTGTTGAAATTAAGAAGATAGATTTTTACAAGTACAATAAAAGCCTTTTGTAACTTCCTTAATGAAAACATGGTAATCCCATGGTTAAATCATATAATATTAATACTTTTGTGTAATTATCTTCCTGCTCTTGCCCTACAGACACTATTTTAGTAGCAGAGGGATTTTTGTAGACTAATTAGAGCCATTTGAAGAATGGAAGATCACAAAAAAGTAATGGAAAAAACTACTGAACTGTAGAAATATTGGAAATATTGGATGCTCATGCAACTTAAACTATTTACCAAAGTAAAACGGGCTTTTCTCTGTTTCACCAGTCACAATCACAGTGATGTGTGGTCATTAACTGTGAATATAGGACAGACAATGAAGTGGACTCCCTGTGGGTCCAGGCATCTGTTGCAAGGGGTTCAGCTCTGCCATGGAAAATTGGACATTTAGGAGCCAGCTGGAGGACCAGTCTGTCCTGCTGTGCCACCACTACTCAGGTGCCCATTGGCTCCATGCCACCACCAGCTAGAAGCCAGTGGACCAAAGCAGGCCAGATGGTGCCCTTGCCAACCTATGAGTAGCCGCTGCGAACTACCCACTGTCCCCTGCCCTATTCTTCAACTCATGGATGAGTAGGGAGTCATGATACCCTGAGGTAAAAAGTTTTTTGGCCAGACAGAAGCAGGAAGAAGCTCAAGTGAGAAGAAAGTATGTTAGAGTATAAATGGGCCCTATTATGATGTGTGTTTGTTAATGTAAGCAGCTGCAAGGTGGAGACAGAATCAGTTGGTAGGAGAGAGTTGGGTCCACAGGGAAATAAAGTCATCTCCAGGCTAAACTCATTTGTCTGTGGCTGTGAACTGATAGATAATTATATTAGAAGGTTTAAGTGCTCTTCTGCGATACAAGTATTACTACCCTCTCTAGAGGCAGAGGACAAAGTGGGAAGGAGAGAAATCTGTGCAGTACAGCTGAGATAGTTAGTGCTTTGCATTGAAATGCGCAGATATGGAAACATATTCAGCAAGAGGGACTTCATATTAGCACTGGGATCTGTGCAGCATAAATTTAATTTTACTTATACACGCAGAAATTAGTGTTTCGGAGCAGGAGGCAAAATCTCTGAGCTGAGCAAATCAGAAGCACACTTTTGAGTTTTACATTACAGTATGCGTGGAGTTATATGCATACAGTACATGTACATAACTGATATACATGTACACCAGGGGTCTCAAACTCGTGCCACGGAGGGACGAAAACCTGTAGGTTTTCTCTCCAACCAGCAGATTTTACTGATTAGTTGCTCCCCCCGATTGCTGATCAGTGAAATCAACTGCTTTAGTGACTGGTTGGATAGAAAACCTGCAGGGTCTCGGTCCTCCATGGCATGAGTTTGAGACTAAATACTGAAGACATTCAAACTATGAAAGAACAAAAATGGAATTAGGTAGTAAACAAAAAGTGTTGAACAACCCAGAGCATGTTTATATTTTAGGTTGTCCAAAGTAGACAGATTTTTATGATGATGTAGCACCAATAGGATTATTGACTGCACCTACCCCTCCTGTGCACAAGACCACTGACCTAAACACATTCAGAAGGCAAGAAATGGCACATATTAACTCTGAAGAAGACACACTTGTGAAGTGAAAACTGTTCCAGCTGACCTGGTGGATCTGATGAGAGGATGCAAAGCTGTCATCATCTTTTTGACTGGCTTCTTTGAACAATCTAAAATATAATACCCAGAATAAATACATACTATATGTTCTGCTTGTTCAACACATTTAGTTTAGTCCATAATTCCATGTGTTCTTTCACTTTTTGGATGTCTTCAGTATTGATGCACAATATTGAAAATAACAAAATTAAAGAAAACACACTGAATGAGATGGTGTGTCCAAACATTTGACATGTAGACACAGTTTATTGTGTTATTCTATAAATTTAAAGATGTTTAATTTCTGATCAAACCAATGCCTTGTTTCAGTTAAGTTTCAACAGGACATGTTTAGCCATTTTTCATAAACATCTGCTGATGAAGATAATGTATAATGATATTTTTTGTAAGGTTTAAAATGAATGTCTTATACAATATTTGTCATAGTCAAATGCACACATTGATTGTGTAAAAAACATGAAATTATTACAAGTGAGTCATGCTTACAAACGTATATAATTAATCATTAGTCACAATAAAGACAGAGACAAAAGTTAAATGTAAATGGAAATACTTTATTTCACTATTACACAATAACAAGCTTGTGAAAAAAAATACAAAAAGAGAAATGGAACAAAATGCTACAAAGCACCACATAATATAGACGACTCATAAATGTGGCAACGGAACCTTATGCTAACTGTCTTTACTCTATCTAGTTTTTCATTTAGAATTTAGAAATTAGCAAAAATGTTTGGACATCAAGCACAGTCATGCCAGTAATAGTAATAATATCTACAGATTGATTTAACTATGGTTCGGAGAAGGGAGCGGTGATCCTTAAAGGCTCACACTAATTGGACAGAACAAAGAGTGGGTTTGAGGAAACTGTAGTCCATAATCTGTTTGTGTTTGGTAAGACACAGGCTTGCATTTGGTATAAAGAAGATTTGAGGAGGCAGACATGGGTCATAGCGTATTTGCAAAACCATCTTTCATGCAGGCAGGGCACCAGACTAGATGGGTGGGGTGGTGCACAGAAACTGTAAATATTCTGAGGAAACAGTACCTGAAGGCTACGTTGTACATTTGACTGTAACTGTGACATTGCATGAATGATCCTGATAAATAACCCCGCCCATGTGGTTTAACCAGTTAAACAAATCCCGACAGTGCAAACACGATTTGACCCATGTCTGGGAGCAGGATAGTGAAGAGACAAAGGGTGGTGTTATTTTTTTACATGGAGAACACTGTACAGGTGCCTTCAGATCTGCCAGGACTAAAGGCACATGGGATCCACTGAGCAACAGATGTGTCCGTTCTGCAAATGAGAGACAGAGAAGAGAAAGAATGTGGATTATTGTCACACTTTAACCCAAGGCAAACTCTTTTTGAAGCTCCGCAGCAGGTAATATTTTCAGGTGTTGCAGCTGCAGCATACAGACTCGGTTTGGCATTTAGAATTCTTGGGCGTCATTTTCGCACCAACTGATCCAAAGCAGTGACACTCTACTGAGAATACAAATGTGAATAGTCACAGAGATATTTTACTCTCAATGTGGAGACTGCTAAACCGTCTGCATCATCGACGTTTTGCAGGGAGAAAGTGGTCATCTAAGCGACAGCATGTGGAAAACATCTCGTCTGCCAAAGCTTTCCATTTGGCCCAAAGAATATTCATCAATTCATAAAATATGAGGCTGAAACAATGTCTCATTGTATTTCAAATATGCAACATTTTTGTTCCTATTTTGTAGTGTTCAAAAACTAATTATGGAGAAATAACATATGATGCATTCAAATATTTTCTCACATCTCAGTTATTATGTCACCTTGTAGTAACAGGCCAACAAATTTGTGACTAAACCATCAGAGAGACCATAAAATCATGCATTAGAAATATTGGGAAAAAGGCCTGTATGATCACACCATTGCCATGTCCTGAGGGATCTGAACATGGCAAGTTTACAGGGGCAGGTTCGTCCAGTTCTTTGTGACATGGTGCAGACAAAAGAAGTTACTGGTGCAGGAACACTGTAAAATGTCAAATAGAAATCGTCCTTTTGGTCAAGCATCAGTGTTTATGAAGAGAGCTAAGACCTGGAAGGAGCTGCTGATAGAGCTAAAAACAGAGCTAAATGATCAACATTTTAAAACTACAATTAATATAATTTTAAAGGACACGTAGTCACATAGTCATATGTAGCTGCGTCATTCTGAGAAATGGGAGCCATTTGAGTCCGCAACATTTGATGACATTCATAAGGCATAAAAATGTGTCAAACTATATTTTCCAACTTAAAAGGTGTTAATATAAATATGTTCTTAATCACATAATATACGGTAGGAGACAATGCTGTTCTAAAAGAATTCTATACTATTTTCAATCATTTTTAATTAGTGCATGCCCATTTTTGCCATGTCCATAATGGCCAACATGAAATTTGCATGTAACATATCAACAAAAAAGTCTTATTTTTATCAAACTTTTGTTATTTTCAGAATTAAGTGCACATCAATAAGCTATATTTACTCAAAACAAAAATATCCTTAGAAAAAAAGTTATGATTTGTGTGTGTCCCGCAGTTTGACTTACCACCCCGTCACACCTTCTTTTACTGTCCATAAAATATGCACTGTCACTATTTAAATGACATGACAAACAAGAAGTGGCATCATTTGAGCCTCTGGAGGGGCCACGTTCAAAAGCAGTAAGATCCCACATTGTTTTACAGTGTTTATTTATTGTTTTTGCACATTGAACAGGGTCTGTCAAGCTTACCCTTACAACCCCGTCACGCAAAATAGATCAGGAAAACATTTTTTTATTCAAAGGAATACATTATTAATGCAAAGATACTTCAAATTAAATCATATGTACTAAGTCAACTAGCCAATGAACTGGCAGCCCTTTTATGTTAATATTTGCCACCCCATCACATACCACTCTGTCACATTTTTGTAAACAGGTAAGATTCGTGCTATATAAGTGTTTTGTGCCCGAGCTGGGAAACTATTTTTTTTGGAGGTTTGACATGTGTTTCATATTGTAGATTTCTTTAAAAAAGTTTGCTTTTTGTGAAAAATTAAAAAAAATTTCAAGGTAAAAATGGTGGCACCTGTTTCATAGAATGACCCAGCTTTTTGGGTTGGGGAGGGGTATTGGTATACACTTCTGTTTGAGTTTCACCATATTTTTATGCCTTCAGGGAATTGGAAAAATAACAGTTGCTACAACTGCTGTGATTGCACTGCATCAGAATTTGTGATAGAACTATTTGTTAATGGCATCTGCCCCATCAAAGAAATAAAATTAAATGAAAGGAAATAATTCAAGGTTATTCACTGAACTCAAATGTGCAGTTCGACCCACGGGATATAAAGGCTATAAATCATCTTTCATCTTATCAGTCATTATTGCAACCTGCAGCCATGTTTTTACACCACTCAGGACACTGTGTGGCTTATCGTGTCAAAAACAGTTAAATATGACTAATACTTCTTTAAAATGTATTCATTCTGAATTATACCGTAGAAACAGTATTACCATCACTCCACAGTAAACAGCCTCCTTTTTTCTCCTCTGCTGTCAGTTTGAAATAAGCAGCTTGTATGGTGCATTTCAATGTGTCAATTTTGCAATCTGCCACTATTTGTAGAAAACAGCATGATGCATTTATGTGCGCCTTGAATTCAGACATTTAAATATATTATATCCACTAAAATGGCCACATGATTTACTTATTTTTTGTAGGTTTTTTTTTTCTGTTTTTATTTTTAGTTTTTTGTGTTTAAGCATTCAGACCTGTGCCTGCTGTTGCTTTCTTCCTCTTTTTGTAACTCATTTTTTCTGTATTCATTATTAGCTGAGTTAAGCAGCAATCCTACTATTGTTGTCTTCAGTCTTTAATATTCTTCTTCTTTCACTTCCATACATTTTTTGTCGTTTAACTACTCCTACATTTTTGTCCGGTTCAAACCATTCAAACTTCACATTGTTCAGCTTATTCAGGACATTGCTGCTATTGCTTTTCATAATTCTAACATTTATAATTTTTAAAATATTAATTTTTTAAAACTTTTTTTCCCATAGAAAGTGGAGAACTCTAAGGGAATGTGTGGTTACCATGGCAATGACAATACTTTGATCCTTTGATTACTACTCCACTAAATAGTTATATACTCCATTAAATAAACTCTTGCATTTTTCCAGCACGTTCAACTATTTTGACTCAGCAAATTTTGTAGTTACATTTGAAATTCTTATCAAGTTGTTTTCAGTAAATGTCGCAATAATCTTATACAGCAACTTTCCTTGTACCTCTGAACCACTTCAACTTGTTTGACTATAGCATTTTTAATCATTAAATGCAAAAATCCTGCCCACACTGTTTTTTAAAGGCCCTTGGATAAACGTCACCACTGCTAAAACAGTCACCACCTAGATTTAACTGTATGTGCTGATTCTATCCCTGTTGACTGCTTTGAATTCAGTGCAAATATCTTGAATATATTATGGCTTATTTCACATAAATTGGATAAAGGCTTAAATATTTATCACTCTGTCTGTTGAGAATGGTGGCTATCATTTCTGTATGATTTATACAGGTAGGGAGAAAGTATTCCTTCCTAGAGCATCAAGCTCGGGAGGCAGTCTTAGAGGATTAGGCCTGAGTCTCAGGCAAACAATTTATGCTCAAAATTGGTAATGAAGTGGATATATTCGCCTCCACAATTTACTTTTCCAGTTAATGTTCTGTGCCTCAACTTTGGAAACAAAAACTTCTGGAGTGCAGATTTTCTCCATGACTTGGTCCCAGTACGTGCGTTTGTACACATAATATCATATGTACTACAGTACATGTGAAACGTAAATCCTGCATGTGCTGATGTGTGTTGAACTTAATGCCGAGGGGAGAGCAGGCTGTGATTTGCTGCTGAAGCAGAGCCAGAAGCCATGAATGAAGGGCTGACAGATGTTTCCTCATCGCAGGCTCATCTCTGGCCAAGGTTTCAGCTCATTTTTATTTAATAAAAGACAGAGCGAAGATCAGTGCTATTCCTGTTAACTACAATTAATGTCAAATGAGACGTTTTTAATCACTAATATTCCTAAAAATATCATGATTCTCGAATGGAACATCTCAACTTCAGATCATCTTTTCTGCTCTCTGTTGTGATTTTCAACAAAGAAGCAGCAGCTGAATTGGCAGCTTTTTCCTCTCAAGACAATCATCACTGTGTACTATGCAGACTTTGGCGCTTTAAGTGAATTTTATCTCGTTGTATTACCATGCTTATTTGCAAAAATGCTTACAATTCAGACCTGTTTTTTCCCCCCTTGTTAGAATAATTTGTTGGCGCAGGTTAGAAGATCAGAGGGAGCGCGAGGACAACGACATTAACACATCTGGGCACTATGTGAAATAAGCAGCGATGATGTGCTAAAGATGCACAAATTGCCCTCACAATGCAAAGAGCTGGCCATAATGTATTTTTGCGAAAAGCACAAAGGGTTCTCAATTTTCAACCCATTTTTCTCTGGTGTCTTGTCTGCGGCTGAAGTAGGCAAACTGTAATTTGCTGTTTCAAGGCTGCAGGCAGCGCTGGCTCCTTACCTTGCACTGGCACAGGGTGCACTCGGTGCCATGTTTAATCCAGGAGGAGCCACTGAAGCGTGAGATGTTGTGCTCGTCTGTGCACGTCTTGGTGATGTCGTTACGGATGGTGTCAGCCTGGCAGGGGTCAGTGACACAGCGGGGACAGCACTCACCCTCAGGCACCACGGTAAACTCACAGTCCACAGGCGGGCAGGGCAGTGGCCAGCAGTCCACCTGCCCCTGCTGAGAGAGCGAAGAAAGAGAATTTGAGATGGATAGAATGAAATAATGAAAAAGAGGGAAAATTTCAAAATAATCTCTGCTTGAGCGCTATTGCATTTTCTACACCTAAACAAGTTATTCATGCAAATACACATATTTCTCCTGACGTTGTGCATTTGCATGCTAAAGGGACTGTTTCCACAGATGAAAAAAAGAAGTTGTTAAGGTGCCTAAAAAATATAGATGAGCAGAGCAATCTTCCAGCACAGTCAGCATATTTTAGTCTGTAGAGGTAAATGCTGCAGCTTCTTAATTGACTTGTTCTATTCCCGCTCGCTCATTGTTGTTCCTATATTAATCTCACAGTAAACTTTCAGCAGAGAAAGTCTTATTGGATTTTTGCTGCTGCCATTTTCTTCTGGCCTCAGAAAACAGGTCATATATTTCGGCCAACTTTACACATGCTACATGCATCATTCCAACCTGACCCACTTCTGCTCACGCTGTCTTCCATGTCATCTTTTCTGCTTCACAAATTATCTGGATATGAAATATGAGTTTGTGCATGAGTGCAGACTGTATACGTTTAACACAAGGAGATACAAAAGGCAAGTTGCAAGGGGCTTGATGCAAGTGTCCCACTGGGCATATTTAATATCACTGAAAATCGTCTGGCTCAGCATTTCAGAAATGTTGTAATAAATTACAGTGGCTATAAAGCACAGGCTCAAGCAGAGCTAATGCTCACTCCCTGCTTGTGTAGTTTGTAAACATTTAAAGTGTGAAGTCCCGCTGAGTGGCACTCGTTGCCCACAGCCAGAGGGTGAGATTTACTGTAGCCTCAGGTATCTGTCCCACGCTGCGATAAGGAACAATGTTGTCTTTGTTTATGCAGATGTGGCCTGTGATCATGCAGGAAAAAAAAAAGTAAGTCTTATTTGACAACTTGTCCTTGACTTTCACAAAGAACAATGTGGACACTTGATCAACCTGAAACTAGTCTTTGATTTTGTGAATATTTCAAAGGTTATATCAAAATGCATTTATTGGTCCTGGTTTCTGTATTATTTTTTAATCTCCTTGGCTTGACACAAATACATGAGGCCAGTCAGGCATTTGTACGTGAGATAATGCTTCCGGTAGATTAAATCTACTGACATTTATCTTTGCCTGGGAATTAGCCAGAGAGACAGTCATGCGTTTTTATATGCTCCATGACCTAAAGTACAAGCCACGGCTAAGGAAATCAATGCTTCTTTGATCTTGTGTCGATTTAACATGATAGTAAATCACATGTGGCCCATGTGTGCACACTGTAAAGGCCAGGTTCTTGATTTCGAAAGATTGCACGAACAGCAAAGGAGGATTCACATCTTGGTCCTGATAGAATGTTTTGCCTGCTGTCATTGAGTATTTAAGGCTCCTGCTGAGGCTGGACAGCCATGGCTTTGCTAAGTGTAGAAGCATTCAAGGTTCATTTCACGTCCCTGTCATGCTACTAGAGCCTCTGTATGGTATCGCACAGCAGCCTTCTCTATCGCTGCCCTTTATGCTGTGTGGCTGGTGGTCCTTTGGTTTGTCTATTTTTAATTGAGTCCCTTTTCTATCTGTCTGTTTTCATGGACTTATCTGAGCATGTTTTGTTGTGGTGACAGGTATTCTCAGACTCACACGCGCATATGCATCCACACAATATATACGTACTAGTTTGTGTATAATGTTTCTGTGCTCCACTGCCACGACAGGCATTGCTACATTCTCCAATATGTTTGTGTCTGCTTGCGTCAACATATATAAGTGCCTACAGTGAGCACAGCCTCAGTGAAAGTGAAGCCAAGCAAACCCATTTTCAGCCGGCTGTGCTTTCCCTGCTGCCTCTCAGCTGAGCAGTGATTTTAAAGCTCTTCCATAATGGCTTGCTGTAAGAAATCCAAAAAGCAAACCTGAGGTCTGGGCATCAGCACAGCATTACAATGGAAAGAGGAGGGGGAAATGGCATAGCTGCTGCTACTCAGACCATAAATCTGTCCAAGTCAAGGCAACTTATACGTAAGGCTTATCTTTAAAAGCAACAACAAGAGGAAAGAGAAGAAAAAGAGTTGTAAACAGCCTCTATCGCAGATCCACAGTGATGATTTGTGAGTCACTGAACAGAAGGAGTGACACTAGTGTGGGCATGTGTTAAAGTGTGGGTTTGACTAAACAGTGGGCTAGAATGTAAAGCATGCCATTTGCATTTGCTGTGCATACAGTTATATGTGGAGCACAGGATCACGGGGAGGACGATTTATTGTTTGTGTCAGGTTTATTGGGACATACTTAGCAAATTCCCCTGGTGTTGTTTGAACAGCAGCACTACGTAAACCTTGGAAAAGCTTGACAAGGAAGATGTTCACACAAAGAAAACAGTGCTCAGGGCTCCCAGTGGAAGATTTGTGTGGCAGAAGCAGCCTTACTTTGTTATGTATGAAAAATAGAGCCTGCGTGTAAAGGACACACATATCCACAAAAAACACACATGCGGCAAATACTCATCAATCAGCACAAGCCTTCGCTTGGCACAACCTTTTCAAAGCATACACATGATACACAATGCTCTACACGCTCCCACTCTAAGGCACACACATTTTCTTCTCTTGTCTTAACCTTGAAAGTATGCTTTAATAAAAAGTAATTCCATCACTGCAGACAACAGTGCAGTCAGTCCTTTGAATTCTTTAAAATTAGTCTAATCATTCACTCTTTTTCTGCTGCCACGAAATGAAAACCAATCTTCATTTTCTCCTCCCTGCAACCTTTCTATTCACCTCTTAATCACGCTCTCTGCTACTAAAAAAACTTTCTCCTTGACTTTACAGAGCACATCTCTGATTCAGAAGCATTTCCATGAGATTGGAACATTTGTTACAGTATATTTCTTGTGTGGGCACACTGGCACAGAAATGAATGAGTATTTTACCACTTCAATAAAGGCACTGACTAAATTGCGGCAATGTAAATTTCATAAACCTGAGGGGGGGGCCAATTTATTCATCCATAACTCACCAGGCACTGGCACTGCTGGCAGTTCTCCACCCATGTGTCTCCGCTGCCGTAGGTGAGGACACCGTTCTGGTGCAGACACTGGCTGCTGAGACGAGGGTCACATTCTGGGCAGCAGAACAGGTCAGCGTTGGGGTTGTCACAGTCGCAAACCATCCTGCGACACATCACCTGCCCGGCCTGAGTGCAATTCACAAACACAGATCACATACTGTAAGCATTGAACACTGAACACAGGTTTGTGAACACATATACATGCATGCGTAGACAAGGCCATTTGTTTTATGGAGACATTAAACACGCATATTGACAATAAATATTGTAATATAGTCTGTGTAGCCCAAATGCGGCAACCGCTTTGAAGCTGTATTATGTGGTTAGTGAGTCTGAGCTCACACTGACGGAAGAGACCCGACAATTAAGTATTTAGTGACTACTGCTGCACCGCTGTTCTTCAGGAGTTCCTGTTCATTTGTAGTATTTGAAGAACTGCTACTTTTTTGATGTCTTATAATTTAAAACGTTTTTCCACATTCTTAAAATGCTGACAGACTGAATTCAATTCATTACATTTGTCACATACTTCTCCCTGACTCCTATTTGGTGTTGCCACCTCAAAGTTAAACTTCCTGAGGCAAAAATCAATGTGTCCATCAACGTGTGGACACATGCAGGAAAAATACAATACATACAAAAATTCAACCGAATGAGAATGAAAACCTGAAGAAGTTCAGAGACAGAATTCACTAACAGGTGGCCATATTAGGGCCGGGTCATAAAACAGTAATTACAAGCACTGTCCCTCCAAAAAAAAAATGAAGTCACTTCCTGACGCAGTGTTTCATTGGACCTTTTGTAGCTGTGATTGAGGCGCACATTTACTGTGGCTTCTGCAATGTTGCAACGTTTCTTCATCCAGAGTTGCATTAGTTTCTTGTCTGAGATCTTATATTGATAGGAGTATCTGGTCCCTGTGTAAAGCACATTCCCAAAGATTCTCAACGGGGTCTGGACTCTGTGGTGGTCAGTGTGTGAAAATGAAATATCTCACGCTCCCTGAATCACTATTTCAGCCCCATGAATGCTGGCATTGCCATCTTGGAACATACATGCCATCAGGGAAGAAAGAAAATCGATTTATAGAAAAAGAAAGAAGGAAAAAGAAACTCATCACTTTGTCAGTAAGGGTTGCATAACATGTTGCAGCTGAGACGTAATCATTGCAGTGATAATCCAAGGTGGTGACTTTTTTCGTCTTCAATATCAGTGGCTACAATTATCAAAATACAATTATTCTATCTTTTCTCATCTTTAAAGTTTTATTTACACTGTCAAAACACATGTTTCATTTTCCGTTTGATTTACTGAAATTTATTCATGTGTGGTTGCTGTTGGACAAACATTTTTGTATTTTAATGATTTAGAATGTGCTACTGAAAGATTTCTGAAGTGAACTGCTGCAAGTTTCCAATTGGTAACATCTTTAGTTCACTGCGATCTACTGACTGAAGTGCTTTTGTTACAGTGTCAATAAATGATTCGCTTTAAAGGTGAGCAATGCATTCACTTAAAATTCAACAAAACAGCAGCCGAATCTTTTGTCCATTAACTGAGGTGTATGAGGAACACTGCATGTCACGTACACGTGTTTCAATGGAACAAAAGGTCTAGTGAGGGCAGAGAGGATTCCAAGACAATTAACGTTCTAGATGTCCACGCACGTCAAAAAACCTCTGAAAATGTTCAACAAATTGAACCAATCATTCGAAATGAGTAAAACAGCCATCAGAAATACTTTATTAATCCCCAGTGGAAAATTCACATTTCTCCTGCTTAAGGAGGAGTGGATGACAATTGTGGAAAAAACACGCCAGATCACAAAATATTTATTTTTAGTTGTACAACAGCATGAATGTCATGATAACATTGTGACAGCACAAGGTGGCACTGTATTAGAACCAGATTAAAAGCAAAAATCTCCTCAAACTCCTGGATATTTTAGACATGAACAGGACATATAATGAATGAACAAACCCTTTGTCATAATTTGGATTAGAGGCTGATAATGCCACAAATATCAAATTCAGCAAAGAGAAAGAAAAGATGAAAAACAAAAAACATGATTGAATGACTGAAAATGAATCCACTAAGCCTCATACTGTCATAATTATTTTTCCTTATTGCTGAACTGTTTTGTACGTTGGCTTTAATTGTGTGTTTTCGGACCGCACGGGCACCTGGGGATTTTGTAAATAAGTAATTTTTGACGAATACATAAAAGTAGAATCATGGAATGTCTGTATGTTTGTCAGCTCCAGACTGGACAAGGTCAGTCATTGTCTTTCCTCTGATGTTTGACCTTGACTTCTCCTATCAGTTACCCGTAGCTCTCCAATCTAATATCCAGCTGTGTCCACATACCTCCGCAACAATAACATGTTTACCTGTCCGCTCCGTCAACCGCTGAGTACAGCTAATTTTGACAGGCAGCTCCTCAATCTCTCATATCAATTAATATGACTCATTTAATTAGGGACCCATTTGTGGCCTGGTCCTTTGTAATCAAATGAATAATTTGCTGCTTGATCATTCGCTACCGACACTAATCCACTATAATCACCTTCCACTACTGGCAGACACTCTGCATTAGGTTGAATGAAACGCTGAAATTCAAACTATGACTGGTCCATGACCTTTTAATCATGGTGGGGAAATGTATTTGGGATAATGGGATGAGTTTTCTGTACCAAATGTTCCCAGATGCTGTGTCACTTCAGTGTCAGAAATCCATCAAGTCTACTAAAAAAACAGCACGAGTCATTCTATATATAGCTGATTGACTTTTATGCCACAAATCATGCGCGGCTTCACTGTCATTGTCAAAAACGCTGTCACATCAGGCTTCTTTGTGCCAATTTACAGCCTGCTTTTGAGTCTCACTATGATTTAAAGGGATGCAGTGAAAAGGCTTATAGCGTTGAACGTCTGAATAAACTTGAAAAAAATGTGTTTTTATATATATATACATACACATAATAATTTTATGTTCACTTTACTTGTTTCATATCTAAGTGTGGATTTTCCAGATCTTGCCACACCTCATATTCCAGCGAATGTGCAAACTATGCGTATGGCCAGTGCACAGAAATTGTAAACTGAAAGTAAAATCTAAAACAAGAAGCAAACGTGTGCCACTCACTCATCCATGGGCAGAAAACAGATAAATAATAAATAGTAAAGTTTAAAAAAAAGGTTCATTGGTCTGAGGGCTTTAAACCATAATGTTAAAGTATCAAACACATAGTCCCTTTTAAGAGAGATGGACCTGAGACGATAGATATGGATCTCTGCATAGTTATGATGTCACAAATATATAATCACTGTGCGAAAAGGTTCATACTGTCTTCAACAAACTTAATACTTTTAGCGTTGTTATTTTTTGTAGACAGATGTAGGTTTATTTACTGTACCTTGACCTGTTTCGACAACTTCCTGTTGTCTTCCTCAGAAGGGTCATGTGATGGATCACATGATCCATCAGAAGACAAATAGTTATGAGTTTAGTTCTGTTCTACATGAGTCAGAACATCCTTGCTGCAGTATTTTTGTTCAGTCCAAGTTAAAGTAAATATGTCTTTAAATGTACAGTGTGGAAAGTAATACAAAAAAATTAAGCAAAACCACTGAAAGAGGTGTGTCCAATCTTTTGACTGGTGAGATTTCATTTAATGCATCTGGTTTATGGTTCATGGACCCTTCCTCAGAAGGGTCACATGATCCATCACGTGACCCTTCTGAGGAAGACAACAGGAAGTTGTCGAAAGAGGTCAAGGTAAATAAACCTACATCTGTCTACAAAAAAAACAACGCTAAAAATATTATATAATCACTGTCCTGAGCACTGATGGGAATAACAGCTGTAAAATGAACATTGCTGCATTATTTTTTTAATAGTGGGTAATCTAACTAATTACTGTGTCCACTGTTACATCACTACTGTTGCTGACTATAATTAAGCTGAAGCTGTTTTCATCAGACCAGGCTCTCAGAAACAGGAGCTAAAAAGCTAGCTGAAACAGGTAGCATTTTTAAACTGGAACTACATCACCTTTCCCTCTTCGAGATTAAAAGACTCTTAAGAATATGTACATATGTGAAATGTACATATACTGTACATGTTTGTCCACATCGGTTCGAAACAATCTGATTCTCATGAAGCACCTCTCATCGTCACATGTGGTTAACATGAGCTCCACTAGCAAAGGAGGAGTTACTTTCCCTGGTAACTAGTACTTTCATAATGCTCTAACTCAGTCACTAACTTACTTTTTGGTAGAAGTAACTAGTGACTGCAGTATAACTAAATGCTTTTTTAAAGAAAGGTGCCCAACACTGGTCCTCAGTCACTCCTCCAAGCCCACCAGAAGCATCCTGACATGATGTGCCAGAGTGAACATAAGACACAGACGTGAGTGGGCTGCGGTCAACAGGAGTCCATTTGCGTTTGAAGCAACATACACTGAAACAACCTATTTGATACAGAGTTGAAAACCATAAGCCTTCTTATTCTTCTCTCATCTCTTGTCACTACAGCTAAAAATTCTACCAAGGGGTTTTATCTTTGGAGTGACTTACGAGAGGTTTTAGTGTGACTCTGAGCAAGGACTGAACTAAAATGTTTATCTCAGTGAGGAGACGGACTCAGCCCCGTTGCTATATGTCACATGATTAGGAAAGCCATTGATTGGTTGATCACACCTGGCTGAAAACACTGGGGAAAAAAAGTGAAAATGTGGAGAAAATGAACAGTGAAACAGCAGGAGTAATCAAAAAAACACATGGTGCTACTGTATGCTTCTGTAGAATATATATATAGTAAACCACATTTTAAATGTAGCTATAAAATGTTTGAAAACACATTTGACGCTTTTCTGCCGTTTGGATTGATTGTTCTTTTGTACTTTTTATTTTAGTAGAGCCTACTAATTGTTAAAGACATGCAGTTATGACCAGTAATGAAAAAATGAATGGTCTAAATTAAAAAATAATGTTTCTACTTGCTTAGTCATGAACTAAGTATAAACCACAGGACTGTAATTTTTTCATGAACCTCAAAAGGAAGCCATCAGCACAAATCCACATATCAAGACATATTATTAAATTTGAACTGAAGACTGAATTACTTCATTGTTGTCAGTGTTATTAGTCATTTCAAATTAAATAAATGGAGTATGATGTATCGTTTCTGATGTATATATGCAACTACTGTGTTAATTTTTCAAGTGACAGCTGATTGGTGGAAGGGAAACTAGTGGTGTGTAGAAGGAATAACCAATAAAGAGAAAATTATACACTAAAACAACCAGGGACACAGACTTTATTAGTGTTTCTCGTCAGACCAGGCAGACCATTCTGAGCATTCTGTTCCCACACAGGCGGCTCTAAGACAAACTCAGGACACATCTATTTGTTCAGATATAGGGGGAAAGTAATTTGGGATGTCTCTCTTAGGAGCGAGAACATGAATCCGTTCTGGGATGGATCCAAGGACTTGGATGACATGCTACGTATAAAGTACAAATGGCATCATGTTAGGCATATTTCACTTCACCACTTTTCTCTGTGAGGTCGTATCAGATTCCGTCATCACTAAAGCACATGTCATGAAAACAGCCACTAAAAGCAAATGGAATGGCACAAGTTGTCATATCAGAATTTAAGGTCATCACCTCATGCAGTGAGTAATGAGCAATGAAATGTTCTACCCTAAAAGCCGGTGGTAATCGGCAGACTGCACAATGAATTACTGTACATATGCAAATTCACAAATCCAGTCTATTAAACTTGAAATGAAAGCTTGTGCCATTTTGGGCTATAGCTAAACTTATTTATTTGCATACAGAGCGGGAAAGTGAGATCTGATGATTAAGCAGACACTTGAGACACACTGGAGACTCATTCTAATGCTAGGTGTGAACTTGAGCACTTAAAGACGCCCACCTGGGATTAGACCATGAAAAACACATATTAATACTATGTCTGAACTGGGCCACAGAGACCAGAGAGAATGTTACCACTTAACAATGCACCATACATCATTAGGCATATTCTCTCTCTATCTGCTTCACTATGATTTCAAAAGATCACTTTTTCCACTTTTTCCTCTGTGTGAGTTTTATCCAAGCAGCGACCTCTGTGGCTGAGCCCTGAGTCAAATGAAGAAGTGTCAGAAACTGAATTGCTGTCAGTACTCACCCGGGGCTGGCTCCAAAAATGAGTCAAACGCCATAGAGTACCACGATGGAACGGGCAGATTTGGAAGAGAAATGAATTTCTACCTCTATGAACACAGCAGGGGCAGGGGCGGGGGGTGAATTTTTATAGAACTTGGCCATTTAGATGATTGAGATCCTGATATTTCTGCTTAATCAATGGCATAAGTAAAAGGAGAACAACACCTGGCAATAATCATAGTTTCATGAATAGAAAATACCCATTTCTAATAATTTTATAATTATTTCAACTGCACAAAGACTTAAAAGTTCAGCATGTGATATTAAGTGACATCTAGTGGTGAAATTGGAGACTGCAACCTACTGAATTTATGGTGGTTTTGTTC